>JAVJIF010027444.1:0-29107 GCA_038442645.1 Agave tequilana
CAAACAAACTTACTCTTTTTCTCCCCCTTTTTGTCATACATCAAAAAGGGTGAAACAAAACAAAAAAATGTGTATCTTTAAGAATCCATAATGCAAACATTCAACTCACCACAAATAAAAGAAAATCTAGCATAGTCTAGAGGTTTTGTAAAAATATCGGCAAGTTGAAAAGTGGTAGAAACGTAATCAATATCAATATCACCTTTCTCATAATGATCTCTAAGAAAGTGATATCTAATGTCTATGTGCTTAGTTTTACTATGTTGATTTGCATTCTTTGTCATATGAATTGTACTAGTATTATCACAAATATTTTAATATGAGAAAAATGCAAATCATAGTTAAGGAGAGTATGTTTCATCCAAAGAACTTGTGCACAATAAGCTCCGGCTGCAACATACTCCGCCTCGGCAGTTGAAAGGGCTACCGAATTTTGCTTTTTGGAAGACCAAGAGACAAGACAATTACCAAGGAATTGACATGTACCACTTGTGCTCTTCCTATCTACCCTACAACCCGCATAGTCGGCATCCAAAAAACTCGTCATTGAAAATTGCCCAATTTTCGGATACCACAAACCCATTTCAATAGTGCCCTTAAGGTATCTAATTATGCGTTTAACCGCAATTATGTGAGACTCTTTAGGACATGATTGAAAACGTGCACAAAGACAAACGGAAAACATAATATCCGGCCTACTAGCCGTTAAATAAAGCAAGCTACCTATCATGCTACGATAAAGTTTAATGTCTACACTTTTACCTTGTTCATCCTTATCAAGCTTCGTGGTTGTTGCCATGGGAGTTTTGCTCACTTTAGCTCCTTCAAGCCTGAACCTCTTGATTAGTTCCTTTGTGTACTTGGCTTGATTGATGAAGATCCCATCCTTCTTTTGCTTGATTTGGAGACCAAGGAAATAGTTGAGCTCCCCCATCATAGACATTTCAAATTCATCCTTCATGCATGACTCAAAAGCTTGGCAAAGAGATTCATTAGTAGAACCAAAATAATATCATCTATATAAATTTGCACAATAAGAATATCATTTTCTACATGTTTTGTAAACAATGTGGTGTCAATTTTACCTTTCTTAAAACCATTATAAATTAAAAAAGAGGAAAGTCTTTCATACCAAGCCCTAGGGGCTTGTTTTTAAACCATAAAGTGCCTTATCAAGTTTAAAAACAAAATCCGGATGTGTAGGATCAACAAACCCAGGGGGTTATTCAACATACACCTCCTCCTCAATAAAACCATTTAGAAAAGCACTTTTAACATCCATTTGAAATAATTTAAAATCTTTATATGAGGCAAAGCTAGTGTCATCCGTATGGCTTCAAGCCGTGCTACGGGTGCAAAGGTTTCTTCAAAATCGATTCCTTCGACTTGAGTGTAACCTTGGGCAACTAACCTAGCTTTATTTCTAACAACGTTACCCGATTCATCCAACTTGTTCTTAAAGATCCACTTAGTACCAATTGTTGGTCTATCGTGCGGCCTAGGAACAAGGTGCCAAACTTGGTTGCGCTCAAATTGATTGAGCTCCTCTTGCATGGCTAGCAACCATATGAATCGGCCTCGGCTTCGAGGATGTTCTTGGGTTCAATATGAGAAATAAATGCATAATGCCCACAAAAATTATGAAGCTTAGAGCGAGTGGTTACTCCTTTAGATACTTCACCTATGACGAGGTCCTTGGGATGATGGGGATTGTATCTCCAATCCTTTGGAAGTTGTTGAGTAGGCTCCACTTCAATTGTTTGATTTTCATTTCTACTTTAGCTTCACTTCCTTCATCATCCTTTGGCTTGTCTCCCATAGTAGGTGTATCCTCCAAGGTGACTTTCTCCAAGTCTTCATCCAAAGAATCTATTTCTACAACATTCTTAACAAACAAATTAGATTCTTCAAACTTAACATGTATAGATTCCTCAATAGTTAAGGATGATCTATTGAAGATTCTATAAGCCTTACTAGTATTAGAATAACTAACAAAAATTGCCTCATAAGATCTAGCATCAAATTTACCTAAATTACCTTTTGTATTTAAAACAAACATTTGCATCCAAAAACTCTAAAGTAAGACACATTTGGTTTTCTAGAAAAATAAATCTCAAAAGAAGTTTTAGAAGTATTTTTACATAAGAAAACACGATTTGATATATAGCATGAAGTATTAACGGCCTCGGCCCACAAATAATGTGGGAGACCATATTCACTAAGCATTGTCCTAGCCATCTCTTGTAATGTTCTATTTTTCCGTTCAACTACTCTATTTTGTTGTGGAGTTCTAGGACAAGATAGTTCATGTTTTATTCCATGTTCTTCACAAAAAGTGGTAAAGGGTAGGTTAATGAATTCACCTCCTCTATCACTTCTTATTCTTACAATAGAAGACTCTTTTTCCTTTTCAACTCTTTTCTTAAAGGCTTGAAAATGTGAAAAGGCTTGGTGTTTATGTTCTAGAAAGAAAACCAAGTAAAACGTGAAAAGTCATCAACCAAAATAAAAGCAAAACGATTCCCACTTAGACTTTTGGTTTGAGTAGGACCAAATAAATCCATATGGATTAACTCCAAAGGACGAGATGTCATGATATCCTTGATTGACTTGAAAGAAGACTTGGTTTGTTTCCCAAATTGACATGTGTCACAAACCCGGTCCTTTTCAAAATTCAAATAAGGAATATCCTTCACCATTTCCTTTGTGTTTAACCTAGATATATGGTCAAAAGAAATGTGGCCTAATCTTCTATGCCACAACCAAGAGTCATCATCGAGGGCTTTTAAACAAGTAATATTACAAGACATATTTGACATATCAATCATATAAACATTATTTTCACGAAAACCGAAAAATACACAAGTATTAGATATTCTATCAACTACTTTACAAACTACATTATCAAAAACTACATCAAAACCTTTATCACAAAGTTGATTAACACTCAAGAGATTATGCTTGAGGCCATCAACTAAAATAACATTCTCAATTAAAGGGGATGTACCAAGTTTAACATTATCAATACCGATGATTTTACCCTTGGCATCATCATCCGAAGGTGACGGTGCCACCTTCATGGTATCTTGATAGGGTTGCAAAGTTGTTGATGTCCAAGTCATGTGCCTTGAGCAACCACTATCAAGATACCACAATCCTCTACGTCGTTGGGCCTTGGACGGTACCTACATCATTTAACAAATTCATTGATTTTGGTACACAAATTTTCTTGGGTCCTTGAAAGTTAGTGTTTCGAACCCAAACATTATGACGAGATGCATTTAGTCTATCATAGCAACAGTTAGCTAAGTGTCCTTTACGGCCACAAAATGAACATGAAAACACTTTACCATACATAATGCATGATGTGTGTGTGAAGTGTTAGCATGTTTTGGGGGTTTGGCACGACGTATAGGTTGTGTGGTATGAACATGAGCATGAGCATGAAAAGCATGAGGTTGTTTCTTAGGGGCTTGTTTCTTAGGAAACATAGCCTCAAGTCTCTTTTTGTCAAATTCATACTTTTTCAAAACTACTCCTAAAGAATCAATTTTCTATTTTAGCATGGTAATTTCATTTTTATCAACTTGTGAAAATTTACCTTTACAAGAAATTTTATAGTTGTCAAAATCTTTTGGGTGGAAACAAGTGTGAAAAGTAATTCATCTTTTCTTTAGAAAGAGTAAAAACTTGGTGATTAAGAGACTCATTTTCCTTTTCATTTTTAAATACTTTTTCTTTAGGAAATCATAATTGTGTGACAATTCTACAAATGCTTCTCCTAATTCATCCATGGAAAGTTCATCATTAAGAGAAGTGGAAGGGGGTACCTTGCTTGTGCTTTCATTGGCCATGAAGCACATGTTGGCGGTGTCGATTTCCTCCTCAGATTCGCTCTCAGAATCCCATGTAGCCTTCAAAGCTTTCTTCTTGTAAGGCTTCTTTGATGTGGAGGGCTTTACTTTATCCGGACACTCCGCAACAATGTGACCCGGTCTTTGGCAATTGAGCAAATAATTTTTCTTTCTTCTTTGCCTCCTTGCCATCTCCTTCTTCCTTGAAACTTAGCCTTGTTGTACATCCTCCGAACGTTCTTCACAAGAAGTGAGAGATCTTCGTCATCTTCTTCTTCATCGTCTTCGTCGGAGTGTGTGGATAGACTCTTGAAGGCTATTGTTTTCTTCTTGGAAGGAGCCATATCCTCCCTAACTTTTCTCTACATCTCATGGGTTTTGAGGTTCCCAATGAGACCAATTAGCTCCATCTCCTCCTTGTCATTTAGTTCCTTCAAGGTTGTTGCTTTTACTTTCCATGAAGGAGGAAGAGCCCGGATGATCTTTCTAACTCTTTGATCATTGTCGATAGCATCACCTAGAGAAGAAAGTCCGTTAGTGATCTTAGTAAATCTTGTAACCATATCATCTATGGTTTCATTTTCTTGCATGCAAAAGTTTTGATATTAGGACCGAAGAAGGTCTATCTTAGCCCTCTTCACTTGTGAAGTCCCCTCATGTGTTACTAGTAAGTGTGTCCAAATCTCAAATGCGGATTTTGATTGGTAGTGAAAAGTGCATTTTTATCATTATATTTACCATCACATTGTCATATTTATTCCTATAATTCTGCACATTTACTAATATTTTATGATTTATTGTGTGCAGGCCTCGAAATATTAAAATAAAGAAATAAAGCCTAAAAAGAAGCCCAAAAGCCCATATTTAAAGCCCAATGTGAAAGTTGCAAATATCAATTGTCAAAATTGCAAATACATGAGGGCAAAAGTTGCAAATACAAAGAAGAGGGAAGGATAGACTTCTATTCAACCCTAAACACTTGCAGGATGAGGATAAAAGCCAAAGAAGAGAGTGCAAAGATAAGGAAATTCGTGGATAAAAGATTTGGGATCTAGGTAACTTGCTTCCCAAGTTATATCCAAATCCAAAGATTAAGAGCCAGGATCAAGCTTCCAGAAAGAAACGACCAGATGGACGGACCAAGGGATGCCACGCGCCAAAGCGCGTGGCCAACAGAGGCCACGTGGCCGCGGAAACGCGGCCCAAGCCGCGTTTCCGCGGCAGTTCAGTCTTATCCTGGGACCAGTTTTCGTGGAGGAGTTCGATCTGGACTCTACTTCCTTCTGCACCTATAAATACCCCTGCAGATGCAACACAGAGGGCGTCCAGAAGAGCCAGAGGGCCAAATCTAGGGTTTTAGGCTTTCTTCTTTCTTGTAGTTTAGGTTTTCTTTTTTTTTATTTTTATGTAAGTGAGGGAGAGGGCTATGTTGAGAGTGACACCGATGTATGCTTCTCTTCTCTTCCATTGTATTAAGTAATAAAGGTAATTTTTCTTTTTATGTCATTGCTTTATTTTCCTTTTGTTTTCTTCTCTTTTTCTATTTTTATCTCTGTTGGTTTATGATGAGCATGCAAGTGATTTCCAAAGCACAAGTATAACGAATCTTGGTAGGTGCCAACGATACTTCATGGTGATGTTCTCCTCCTCAAGGTACGTATCACTTCATACTTGCCCAAGCTTGATGATATAATGCGAACAGGGGACTGAGATCGATCCTATGGTTTATGCGTTCAACGCCTCCAAAGCAAGGTAGAAAGTGTTAGGATTTCACGTTTTTCTTCAACCAAACTAAGGTTAGTGTTTATTTCTTTTCTTTTCTTTTCTTTTATTTTTGTAGATTAAATCACCATCTCCCATTTCTTTCTTTCTCATCTCATTATAAATACCGCCTCTAATCCTCCATCTTCATAATCTACCGCCTTCTTCCAACTTAACTTTAACTATTCTTTTTATTAACTTAAAAAAAAATAATTTTTAGAGATAACTTACAAACGCTTCTATCGCTAGTCCCTCCCTGAGGATCACGACCCGCATAGCCACTGCTACCGCGGATTCGAATTGAGAACCTTGCACAACTTATTCTAAATCTGATATTATTTATTTTGTGTGCAGGTAAAAACTCAATCAAAATTTTGGCGCCGTTGCCGGGGAGGGATGGTAAGTTATTCTCTAATAATAAAAAATTATTAACTAATTCTTTTATTCTTTTCTGTTTGCAGGTTTGGAGAATAGAAAAACAACAGCAGAAGTGGACATATAGCAACTCTGTGCCTCTGCCCTAGAAGGCAGAGCAGTAGAGCCTACTCATCTGCCGCGCAAACGCGACAATAGCCGCGGATCCACGGCAATAGTAGTGAACTACTGACGTATTTTTCTGCAGGTTGCTAAAAAGTGCAAGATTTGTTTTCTGCTCTGTTAAATTTGTTCTGTGATAAACCTGTATACTGCTAATTAATTCAACAGTAAAATATTTGTTGTAAAAGATAAAAAATTGATTAGACGTTTGCATATTAGGCACGTGTCTTTTCAATTCTTTTATTTTACTGTTGAAGAGTGCTGGAGCAAGGTACGTTCGCATTGCATGTAGAATAGGACTCATCTCTTGGTTGATGCTTTGAGTGAATCTTATTTACATATTTTGTACACTTGCACAAATTTATTCTAAGGGCATAACCCATTAACAAGATAAGGTGGGAATTTCATCACCCTTCCTTAGCCCAAAAATCATATCCCAAGCACTCACTAACCCAAGCCTAACTTAAAATTAGTAGACGTTGGCCCTAGGGACATCTCGGACTCAATTAGGAGATTATCCTAAGGGGAACATGTTGGAAATTGACTCCTGCCAAATCAGTGTCTAGGAAGGGGATTGAGGGCCGAAAGCCCGAAGATTGGTGGTTATTTAATTAAGGAACGTCTTTGACGGAAAAACCACCCACCACTCTTGCCCTGACCTGGCTGATTAACTTGTGGTCAAAGTTTGCACCCTACCTCCCGTGGACAGTCTAACCAATTAGGAGTCGTCTAGGTCATAGGTCTACCCTAACTTAGGTTAGAATTTTTCTTTTTTTGTTTGATTATTTGTTTGTTTTCTTTTTTGTTTGTGATTGTGTGATATGGCCTATAACAATAATTTTTTCAATTTTAATAAGGATCCATATTACACACCAACCTCTTATTCGGATATTACCAACCCGGCATATCATAACTGTGACCAACCTAGTGTGCCAGATTGGTCTTATCTGAATCATTACATGCCCCAGTCCCAATACTATGAACAAGATTGGAATAATCATCACTACTCTTCACAGAGTCAATGGGGATTCAATACCCCTGAGCCATATGGTCAACCACCTGTTCAACCATTATCTTCGTACACGTCTTTTCCCACATCACCAATGTTTCAGTCCTCCAATGATCCATTCAATGGGTTAGAAGAAAAAGTGGATCGTTTACAAGATATAATGAATGATCAAATTTCTAGACTTTCAAACATTCTTGAACTTACCAACCAAGTTGATAGGAACCAAGAATCATTCTATCTAGAAGACCTTGATCAAAATTCAATTTCATCACATCAATATGAACTGGACCAATCCCAATCCTTGGACAAATTGGCTAGTTTTAATTTCAATGAGATTGAATTAGATTGTGAATGTGAACCCGATCCCCAACTTTGCGATTCAGTTTCCATATTCGATTCTATGTTGACTCCAGTATCCTTACCCAATTTGGACCAACTTTCTGAGTCAACATTTATTCCTGTACCCATAGATCATGAAATTGAATCACCCATTCTTGATGATCATTATATTGAACTTGACCAATTTCATACTTTTGAAAGTCCCCTTGACAAATTGGCAAGTTCCCATTTTTATGAGATTGAAACTAATGAGATATGTGACCTAGATTTCTAAATCTATGATCAAGTTCAAATTCCCGAATCATTATTGACTCCTGTTTTGTTACCCGACTTAGGTAATATTTTAGAGTCAGTTTTGATTCCCACACCTATCATTCCTGAACTTGAATCACCAACATTGAGTCACATTCAATTGTGGGAAAATGATTGTGGACTTGAGTTTCAATTTCTTGACTTGGACCCAATTCTTGAACCTAGCCCGACTCCTGAACCCTTACTTGATTTGAGTTTCTTTCCTGAGTCGGTATTAGTTCCTGAACTGATCATTCTTGAGTCCAAGTCAACCATTCTATCAAGTCACATTCTTTTGATTGACATAGGTATAGACCATAACTCTGTGATGATTTTTCAGGACTGGTCATGTAAAGGGAGTAAGTTTCACGAGAGGATCTTCCATGATCCTATTCATACTGGGGACTGTAAACATGTAAATAGAAAAGAGGTAAATAAAGGTAGGTCCCGTGAACTACCACGTTATCTTGATTGGACCGCATTTCGTGGACCAATTAGACCACCACCGGAACCACCACCTTAAGGTAACTTCTGCCTTCCCTTGTTCTTTTTCATGCATATATGCATTCATTCATACATTGAGGACAATGCATGAGATAAGTGTGGGGGTGGGCTTTACTAACATACTAACATAGGTAGAAACTAACAAAAAATTTGCTAATTAAAAAAAAAGTTATAAAAAGGACAATATTTTGACTTATCTTTGAAAGAAATCTAAGTTAGTTTTAAGGATTAGGAAAATCATGATTAGGATTTCTAAAAACTTGGTCAAAATAAATAAATTGTTAAATTTTTAGGTATAGGAGGAGAAATTGAATAAGTGGTTAGTCTTAATTTTTACCTTAATGAAATGTGTATACCTAAAACATATCTAGGATTCTAAGACAAAGACCCTTGTGCCTCATAAAAATTATTATTAAATAAAAAAATAAATAAATTCACCAATTAAGCTGGATACATGTGCCTCAAGAAGCATAAGTATTCACGCCTAAAGGTGAAGTCTAAATAAAATAAAGTCCTTAGTTTTGTGGCCTAGTTCACTCGAATTTAAGTCCGCGGGGTGTTTTCTCACCTGGTGCCCTAAAACCGACCGGTTTGGGAACCACCGACTTTAAGTTCACTACATGGGTGGATTAGAAAGCCTAAACTAAGAAAAATTACTTTTATATGTACTAACACATCTAATAATCAATTAGTTAGGTATTAGGGTCTCAAGAAGCCTTGATACTTACACGAAAGAAAATTAGATGAGTTATACATATCAAAAAAAATATATATATATAAATATATAAAATAATAAAGAGGCATGAGAGTCCAAGTTAAGGAATTCCTAGTATAAATTCATAAGGATGCATATGATTTTTGGTAACGAAAAAGACTATATTAGAAATTCAATTTTAAATCCTTACCTAAAATGAATAACAATTCACTTTATTAAGACTAAGTTTAAAGAATGAATAAAAATGATAATCCTAAAACTTATAGACTACTTAGTCTTTTCAAAAGTATTTCAAATATTTTCCTTTTTATGGATTTTGTGGGTGTAATCCGCTGAAAACCCTCACGAGACAACACTCGTCCTCTAGGGTAACCTAGGGTTTAACGGCTTGTTGCACGTGCTAAGTGCAACCGTGATTCCTACGAAAGTGAGTTAGCTAGATTAGTTTTTTTTTCTCTTTTTGATTTTTACTCGAGGACGAGCAAAAAGATAAGTGTGGGGGTGTGATTGGTAGTGAAAAGTGCATTTTTATCATTATATTTACCATCACATTGTCATATTTATTCCTATAATTATGTACATTTACTAATATTTTATGATTTATTGTGTGCAGGCCTCGAAATATTAAAATAAAGAAATAAAGCGTAAAAAGAAGCCCAAAAGCCCATATTTAAAGCCCAATGTGAAAGTTGCAAATATCAATTGTCAAAATTGCAAATACATGAGGGCAAAAGTTGCAAATACAAAGAAGAGGGAAGGATAGACTTCTATTCAACCCTAAACACTTGCAGGATGAGGATAAAAGCCAAAGAAGAGAGTGCAAAGATAAGAAATTCGTGGATAAAAGATTTGGGATCTAGGTAACTTGCTTCCCAAGTTATATCCAAATTCAAAGATTAAGAGCCAGGATCAAGCTTCCAGAAAGAAACGACCAGATGGACGGACCAAGGGATGCCACGCGCCAAAGCGCGTGGCCAGCAGAGGCCACGTGGCCGCGAAACGCGGCCCAAGCCGCGTTTCCGCGGCAGTTCAGTCTTATCCTGGGACCAGTTTTCGTGGAGGAGTTCGATCTGGACTCTACTTCCTTCTGCACCTATAAATACCCCTGCAGATGCAACACAGAGGGCGTCCAGAAGAGCCAGAGGGCCAAATCTAGGGTTTTAGGCTTTCTTCTTTCTTGTAGTTTAGGTTTTCTTTTCTTTTTTAATTTTTATGTAAGTGAGGGAGAGGGCTATGTTGAGAGTGACACCGATGTATGCTTCTCTTCTCTTCCATTGTATTAAGTAATAAAGGTAACTTTTCTTTTTATGTCATTGCTTTATTTTCCTTTTTGTTTTCTTCTCTTTTTCTATTTTTATCTCTGTTGGTTTATGATGAGCATGCAAGTGATTTCCAAAGCACAAGTATAACGAATCTTGGTAGGTGCCAACGATACTTCATGGTGATGTTCTCCTCCTCAAGGTACGTATCACTTCATACTTGCCCAAGCTTGATGATATAATGCGAACAGGGGACTGAGATCGATCCTATGGTTTATGCGTTCAACGCCTCCAAAGCAAGGTAGAAAGTGTTAGGATTTCACGTTTTTCTTCAACCAAACTAAGGTTAGTGTTTATTTCTTTTCTTTTCTTTTCTTTTATTTTTGTAGATTAAATCACCATCTCCAAATTCTTTCTTTCTCATCTCATTATAAATACCGCCTCTAATCCTCCATCTTCATAATCTACCGCCTTCTTCCTAACTTAACTTTAACTATTCTTTTTATTAACTTAAAAAAAATAATTTTTAGAGATAACTTACAAACGCTTCTATCGCTAGTCCCTCCCTGAGGATCACGACCCGCATAGCCACTGCTACCGCGGATTCGAATTGAGAACCTTGCACAACTTATTCTAAATCTGAAATTATTTATTTTGTGTGCAGGTAAAAATTCAATCAGATTTGCAATGGATGACCCTAGAAATGTCATCATCATTGAGGGCTTGAAGTAGTGCATAGTGAGCCCTAGCATTGGCATCAAACTCCTTAGTCTCAATTTCGGACCAAGTGCATTCATCACCGGGGGGTGCACTAAAGGGTTTGGTCACGGCCTTTGCAACTCGACTTCCTAGAGATTGCAAGAAAACGGTCATCTTAACTTTCCATATGGGAAAGTTAAGTCCATCAAACTTAGGGGGTGTCTTAATACCATCGGCCATTTTTACTAAGTGAAAATGAATGAAATGATTAGCAAGTGTAGGATCTCTCTAAGGTTGTTAAGCCAAGAGCCTAGAGTCCAAGCTCTGATACCAATTGAAAAACACCTAGAAGGGGGGTGAATAGATGTAATTGCTATTCTAACAATCTTTTAAAACAAATATGGATGAATGATGCAACGATCTCTCAAAACAAGACTAGGAGCCGTATACCCGTAAAGGGCTCTGAACTCCTTCCTCGTGATTCCTCTTGAATATGAGTTAGAGGTGCGCAATGGAACCTTGTTGTATGAGAATTGATTGACACAAGTAAAGTATGGATGCAATAATGAAATGCACACAATATATCACAAGTAAAGAAAACAAGATTTCAAGCAAGTAATAAAAAGCAATAGAGTGCAAGAGAAATTGAAGGCAAATAAGGACACAAAACAATCACAAACACAAGATGTTTGTTTCGAGGTTCGAGCCACCGCTCTACTCCCCGCCTTCACCGCCGTGAAGGGTTTCCACTATCCTTGAGCACTTTACAATGGTCTACCGAAGACCGGAGCACCTAACTCCACCGCTTACAAGAACCTCTACCGAAGAGGTATTCCACAAGAACAAGAAGAAGAAGCTACAAGTATCCAAGTGATCACAACAAGATCACAAACTTCTTATAAACTCTCTTTTACAACTTCCTTATAGATTGAGTAGGGAATTTTGGCTCTAGAAGTGTAATGAGAAAACAAACCTCAGTTGTAATTGAAAATATCTTGAAAACACAACTGAAAATCAAAGCCAAGAAAGATCAAGAAAGTAGAGAGCTTTTGAAACTATTCTTTTCTTTTGAAAACTTGAAAACTTAGGTATTTTTCTGGTCATTTGCAAGAGACCTATCTCCTCTATTTATAGGGAGAGAAAGGGATTAAAACTTATTTGTTTTAAGCTTATTTGATCTGAAAAAGGTCCACAAAACTCAGAAAAAGTCTGCCAAAAAATAGTCCTAAAAACAGATTTCAGAATTGCACCAAAGAGGAAAGAGCCGTTGGGGCTTTGCAGGCCTAGCGTCGACCGGTCCGGTCGGCCGTCCGCCCTGCTGGCATGTAGCCGTTGGCTCAGGTCGACTGCCCGATCGACCGTCCTCAAGAAGGAAACACAGTTTTCTGAAGGCGGTCGACCGGTCCGGTCGGCCGAGAAAACCCGAGAGCAAACTGCTTTCAGTCGGTCGACCGGACGGTCGGCCGACAGACATGCACAAGCATGCACGTCCTGGATACAAGCTCCGGTCGACCGGTCCGGTCGGCCGTTCTCTGCCTGAAACAGAAAACAGCCAGGAAACAGGATTTTGAAAATTTCTAAAATAAATTTTTGATGTAAAGAAATCTAAGTGTCATGCTGGAAAGGTAAACATACATTATCCAAAACATGATACTCATTTTGTAAAGAGTTGGAGTCATGTATATTTGTCAAGGCATGAAACTTAGAAACAAAAGCAAAACACGAAAACTTGTATACAAATATGTGTGTGTGTGTCCTAGAGCCAATTTTCCAAACTCAAACTTTAACAAACTATTTCTTACATTGGTTCTAAAGGACTACAAGTTCTTCAAGTGGGCTTCCCCATATGATCTTGCAAGCTTGATACTTGAGCCCGAATTGAGGTGACTTGAGTCAAAACACCTTCCTTTAGGGAAGAAAACTTCTAGAATCATTAGAACCCTGAAACACAAAAACAATAAACATGATTAGTACAAATAACTACATATGTTTTGTAATCATCAAACACACTAAAACGGGTGATTGTAACCTTGGGCCAACACTATGTAATAGTACTCCCGGCTCTTGAAAACATGCTCTCTCTCCTTTTTGGGCCTATTTTGTTGTTATAAAGCCTAGTTCAGGCCAATTAGGGCTTTTCGTCAAACTTTCATATTAAGGCTAGAAACAAGTTTAATTAATAGTCATTGTAAATAGAAACTCTGTAATACTACACCCGACTCTTTAAAATCATGTGTTCTCTCTGTCTGGGTCCTACTTGGCTCTTATAAGGCCTACTTCAGGCTAGTCGGGGCTAAAAATTTGACTTTTGATCAAACTTTCAAATTATGTACAGAAATAAGTTTAATTTATAGTAGTTATATATAAAAACTACGTAATACTACACCTTGCTTTGGAAAATCTCATTTTCTCACCGTTTAGGCCCTATTCAACTCTTAACTTGCCTAGTACAGGCTTTCAAGGCTGAAAGTTTGACTTTTATTCAAACTTTCAATTAACACTAAAAACAAGGTCATTCAATAATAAATGCATATGGAAAATATGTATTACCACTCATGGCTCTTGAAAACCATATTTTCCTCCCGTCTGAGTCTTGTTTGGCTCTTATAATTCCTAGTTGAGCCAATCGGGCCTGAAGATTTGGCTTTTGGTCAAACTTCCCAATTAAGAATAGAAACAAGTTTAATTTGTAGTAATTATACATAAAAACTATGTAATACTACTCCCGACTCTTGAAAATATGTTTTCTCCCTGTTTGAGCCCATTCAGCTCTTATAATGTTTAGTTCAGGCCAATCGGGGCTTAAATTTGACTTTTGGTCAAACTTTCCAATTAAGAATAGAAACAAATTTAATTGTTGTAATTATTCATAAAAATAATGTAATACTACTCCCGGCTCTTGAAAACATGTTTTCTCCTTGTTTGAATTTTATTTGGCTCTTATAATGCCTAGTTCTGGCCAATCGGAGCTAAAAGTTTGACTTTTGGACAAACTTCCTGATTAAGAATAGAAACAAGTTTAATTAGTAGCAATTGTACATAGAAACTATGTAATACTACTTTGGCTCTTTAAAACAATGTTTTCTCCATGTTTAGGTCATATTCAACCCTTATAAAGCCGGGTTCAGGGTAATTGGCGCTGAAATTTTACTTTTAATCAAACTTCCCAATTAAGACTATAAACAAGTTTAATTAGTAGTAATTATATATAAAAACTATGTAATACTACTCGCTGCTCTTGAAAACTGTATTTTCTTCCCATTTGAACCCTATTCAGCTCTAATAAGGCCTAGTTCATGTTAACAGGGCTTTAAAATTTGACTTTTGTTCAAGCTTCCCAATTAACACTAGAAATAATGTTAATCAGTAGTAATTGTACATAAAACTATGCAATACCATTCACGACCCTTGAAAATCATGTTTTCCTCCCATTTGGTTCCTATTCGGCTCTTATAAAGCCTAGTCTAGGCCAATCAGGACTAAAAGTTTGATTTCTGATAAAACTTCCCAATTAAGACTAGAAACTAGTTCAATTCGTAGTAATTATGCAAAATAAACTATGTATTAATACTCTTAGCTCTTGAAAACTTCGTTCTCTCCTCGTTTGGGCGGCTCTTATAAGGACTAGTTCAGGCCAATTGGGGCCGAAACAACTTTTGGTCGAACTTACTAGAGACAAGGTTAATTAGTAGTAATTGTACATAGAAACTACGTAATACCATTAACGACCCTTAAAAATCATGTGTTCCTCCCGTTTGGTCCCATCGGCTCTTATAAGACCTAGCTCAAGCCAATCGGTGTTGAAAGTTTGATTTTTGGTCAAACTTTCTAATAAAAATTAAAACAAGTTTAATTAGTAGTAATTATACATAAAAATACTGTCATACTACTTCGGGCTCTTGAAAATCACGTTTTCTCCTTGTTTGGGCCCTAATCGGCTCTTAAAAAGCCTAATTCATGCCAATTTGGGTTGAAAGTTTAACTTTTAGTAAATTTTCCAATTAAGACTGGAAACTAGCTTAATTAGTAGTAATTATATATGAAACTATGTCATACTACTCCCGACACTTGAAAACCTCATTTTCTCCCCGTTTGGGACCTAATCGGCTCTTATAAGGCCTAATTCAGGCCAATTGAGGTTGAAAGTTTGACTTTTTGTAAAACTTCCCAATTAAGATTAGAAACTAGTTTAATTAATAGTAATTATACATAAAAACTATGTATTACTACTCTCGGCTCTTGAAAACCTCGTTTGAGCCCTAATCAGCTCTTATAAGGCCTAGTTGAGGCAAATCAGAACTGAAAGTTTGACTTTTATCAAAATTCCTAATTAACATAAGAAACAAGATTAATTAGTAATAATTGTGCATAGAAAACTCCATAATCCACTCTCAGCACTTGAAAACCATATTTTTCTCCTGTTTGGCCCATTCAGCTCTTATAAGGCCTAGTTCGGGCCAAGAAGAAGTGAAGGTATGGGTTTTGGTCAAACTTTCATATTAAAAATAGAAAATAGTTTAATTAGTGGTAATTGCACATAAAAACTATGTCATACTACTATCGGCTCTTGAAAACCTCATTTTTCCCGTTTGGGCCCTAATCGGCTTTTATATTGCCTAATTCAGGCAAATAAGGGCTGAAAGTTTAACTCTAGGTCAAACTTTCTAATTAACACTAGAAACAAAGTTAATTAGTAGAAATTATACATAAAAACTATGTAATACCATTCACGTCCCTTGTAAACCTTGTTTTCCTCCGTTTGGTTCCCATTCGGCTCTTATAAGACCTAGTTCAGACCAATCAGGGCTGAAATTTGACTTTTGGCGAAAATTCTCAAATAATCCTAAAACAAGTTAAATTAGTAATAATTGTACATATAAACTATATATTAGTTCAACCTGCCCCTCGAAAATCTCGTTTTTTCCCCCTGTTTGGGCCTTATTCGGCTCTTATAACCAATTTGGGCCGAAAGTTTGACTTTTAGTCAAACTTCTCAATTAACACTAGAAACGAAGGTAATTAGTAGTAATTATATATAAAACTATGTAATACCATCCAAAACCCTTGAAAACCATGTTTTCCTCCCGTTTGATCCCTATTCGGCTCCAATAAGGCGTAGTTTAGGCCAATCGGGCAGAAAGTTGACTTTTTTTTCTCCCGTTTGGGCCTATTTCGCTCTTATAAGGTCTGGTTCAGTTCAATCGTGGCTGAAAGTTTGACTTTTAGTCAAACTTTCAACTTAAGGATAAAAACAAGTCTAATTAGTAGTAGTATATATATATATATATATATATATATACTATGTGATACAACTCTCGGCTCTTGAAAATCATGTGTAACACCCGATTGGGCTTTATTCCGCTCTTATAAGGCCTACTTCAGGCTAATCGGGACTGAAAGTTTGACTTTAGGTCAAACTTCCTAATTAATATTAGAAATAAGGTTAATTAGCAGTAATTGTACATAGAAACTATGAATTACCACTCTCAGCTCTTGAAATCATGTTTCCTTTCTGTTTGGGCCCTCGGCCCTTGTAAGATACTCAGGCCAATCGGGGTTGAAAGTTTGATTTTAGTCAAACTTTCAAATTAAGAATACAAAACAGTTTAATTTATAGCAGTTAAACATAAAAACTATGTAATACTACGCCCAGCTCTTGAAAACCTCGTTTTCTCCCTGTTTGCGCCTTAGTCGGCTATTATATGGCCTAGTTAAAGCCAATCAGGGTTGTAAGTTTGACTAAAAAAGTCAAACTTATAACCTTGATTGGCTTGAACTAGGCACAGTAGAAATAAGATAAATTAGTTACATAGAAAATATATATATACCACTCTCAGCTTTTGAAAATCATGTTTGTCTTTCGTTTGAATCGTATTTGACCCTTACAAAGCCTAGTTCAGGCCAATAAGGGCAGAAGGTTTGACTTTTGGTCAAACTTTTGAATTAAGTCTAGAACAAGTTTAATTAGTAGTAATTATACATAAAACTATGTAATACCACTTTCGCCTTTTAAAAACTGTATTTTCTTTCAGTATGGACATAAGACTTAGTTCAGGCCAATCATAGGTGAAAGTTTGACTCTTTATCAAACTTCTCAATTAACTCTAGAAACAAGATTAATTAGTAGTAATTGTACATAGAAACTATGTAATACCATTCACAACAATTAAAAACCATGTTTTCCTCCCATTTGGTCCCATTTTGACTCTTATAAGGCCTAGTTCTCATCAATCGAGGTTGAAAATTTGACTTACGGTCAAACTTCAAAATAGAAATAGTTTAATTTATAGTGATTATACATAATAACTTTTTAATACTACTCTCAGCTTATAAAATCCTCATTTTCTCCCCTTTAAGGTCTTATTCAGCTCTTATATAGCCTAGTTCTGACTAATCCATGTAGAAAGTTTAAACTTTTTTCAAACTTTCAATTAACACTAGAACTTGTTGATTAGTAGTAATTAATATATAAATTATGTAATACTACTTCTGGATTTTTAGAATCATGTTTTCTCCCCGTTTGGGCCATATTCGGCTCTTATAATGCGTAGATAAGGCAATCAGGGCTCAAAATTTGACTTTTGGTCAAACTTCTAGATTAAGACTACAAACTAGTTTATTTAGTCGTAATTGTATATAGAAACTATGTAATATTACTCCCTCCACTTTAAAACCAAGTTTTCTCCCCCGTTTAGGTCATATTCGGCTCTTATAAGGCTAGTTCATGCCATCGGGGTGAAAGTTTGACTTTTAATCAAACTTCCTAATTAATACTAGAAACAAGGTTAATTAACAATAATTATACATCGAAGAAATGTACTACCGCTTTTTGCTCTTGAAAATCATGTTTTCCACCCGTTTGAGTCTTGTTTGGCTCTGATGAGGCCTAGTTCAGCCAATTGGGGCTAAAAATTTTACTTTTGGTCAAGCTTTCAAATTAAAATAGAAATAAGTTTAATTAGTAGTAGTTATGCATAAAAACTATGTGATATTACTCTCGACTCCTGAAAATCATATTTTCCTCCTGTTTGGGTCATATTTGGCTCTTATAATACCTCATTCAAGCCAATCAGGGCTGAAGGGTTGACATTTGGTCAAACTTTCTAATTAAGAATAGAAACAAATTTAATTAGTAGAATTATAAATAAAAACTATGTAATACTACTCCCGGTTCTTGAAAACAAGTTTTCTCTCCTTTTAGGCCCTATTCGGTTCAGGCCAATCGGGCTGAAAATTTGACTTTTAGTCAAACATTCAGATTAAGGCTAGAAATAAGTTTAATTAATAGTAATTGTACATAAAAACTATTTAATAACTACAAATAACTGAAAAACACCTAGAGGGGGGGTTGAATAGGTGTAAGTGCTAATCTAGAAACTAAATGCAAACTAAGTGCGCTAAATGCGGAAGCTAATGCAAATTTTGCAATCACACTTAATACAATCAACAAGTGTAGCCGAATTCCCCGTGAAGGGCTCTGGACTAACTCCTCTTGATTCCCCTTGAATGGGTTGAGGTGCTATGTGAAGCTCTTGTTGATTAAGTATAAGTGAGGCACACACACAAGCAATCCAAGCAAATAATGAATAAGCAATATGAATCAATGCAAGGACAACACAAGCAAATAGATATGATATGACAATATGAATTATGCTCAACACAAGCAAATATGATATGATGATATGAATGATGCTATGCACAAATATAAGAGAGAGAGTTAAAGAGAAAAGTGGAGCAAACGCAAACACAATGATATGTTTCGAGGGTTCGAGCACCCAGCTCTACATCCCCGCCACACACCACCGTGTAGGATTTCCAATCCACTAAAGGAGTACCGAACTCCTCTCTCAACCTTACAAAGCCACCGAGGCTATACAACCACAATCCACCTCTACCGAAGAGGGATAAGCCCGTAGCCAATACAACCCAACACAATCACCTCTACCGAAGAGGGATCCAAACCAATACCACTCCGATCAACCTCTACCAAAGAGGGATACACAAATAAAAGGAGGGTTTACAACTTAGAGGTTCAACAACCTAAAGCAATCTCTCTTTCTTTCTTTTCCACAAAACAAGATCCTAAATAGATTAGGATAGAAGATAGCTCAGTGTGGAAAACTAGGTGTTTGGAAATCAAGAACACAAAGAAAATACTTGGGAAAACTCTTGTAAAAGATAGAGAATGAAAACCAATACAAATATCCCAAATTCCTATTTTCTTTGATTTTTCCAAAAACCTAAAACAAATAAGATTGATCTTTTGGCACTAAAAACTCTTTTGAAAACTTGTTTAAAACACTGAAGAAGTCAGGAGATATTAGCTCTAAAAATCTTAGTGAAAACCTCAAACAAATGGGGTATTTATAGCCCCATCAGAAAACTAGCCGTTAGGCTGATGTGGCAGCCTGACGGTCGACCGGCCGCCGGTCGACCGCCAACGGTCAGAAATGTGACCGTTGGGCAACCACGGTCGACCGGCCCGGTCGACCCAAACAACAGAGAGCACTGCTCTCAGACCGGTCGACCGTCCGGGTCGACCGTCCGGGTCGACCGTCCCAGTGCTGCCAACGTGCACAGATTTGTGTACGTCGGTCGACCGGCTCGGTCGACCGACTTCACCCAAGTCGACTAGGTCAGTTGACTTAGTCGACTGATTGAAGCCTGGAACAAATCTGGGTCAGAAAAACAGTGTAAAATATTTTCCAAAAAATCTTTTAAGTCTTGTAAAAATACCCAAAAATAGTTTTATCATTTTGCATTGATATATAACATGTGATAAAAAGTTTAGCTCAAATATCAATCAATATGAACTATTTTTGTGTTTTATCATTTTTACCAAAAACCAAAACTTGTATTTTTATCAAACTTGATTTTTCCAATAGGAAATCTGATTTTCCTAAAAACTCATGAATAGACATATCAAAATAAGTGTGTTTATAAGTTAAGCATGCATGTATAGAAGAAACAACTATACATATATCAATTAAAACTTGTTTTGATCAACTATTCATGAAAACCAAATCCAAACATAAACGTGTGTGTTTTGTGCACTTGAGCATATCAACTATACTAAGCTTTACAAATGGATCTAAAACACACTCTAAACACTAAGATACCTAAGTCTTCTTGATGATCTTCATCTTCAAGGCGACTTGGTCCAAACACCGTGATCCATGAGCTAGGCAAGGTATGATCTTGATGCTTTGGCCCTGGAATCACTATGAAAAGCTTCTAAACTCCTTGTTGAAGCTAATCACCACTAATATCTTGCTAAATGATCTGAAACTTAAAATCACAAGAATATTAGTAAACATAACTACATGAGTTAATCATCATCAAACTAGAGTGGAAGGCCATTGGGCCAACAATAACTACATATTGCATGATGAGATTTTGATGTGATTTGGATGTGATTTGGCTTTGTCTTCTTTTGACTTTATGCATGCGTGAGGAATCCGCTTTAGGCATGCGTGATGTGCTGTCAGGTAAGTGCTGTCTCCTTTGTCTTCTTTGAATGCTTTTGAGCTGGAGAGAATCTACTTTTGAATTGTGCGTCTTTGGAGGTAAGTGGCTGTCCAATCTGCTTTTGAATTGTGCTGGCGGAATGCGCCTTTTGAAGTGATGAAATCTGCAGATTTGTTACTACTCTCGACTCTTGAAAACCTCGTTTGAGCCCTAATCAGCTCTTATAAGGCCTAGTTGAGGCAAATCAGAACTGAAAGTTTGACTTTTGATCAAAATTCCTAATTAACATAAGAAACAAGATTAATTAGTAATAATTGTG
The DNA here is from genome assembly GCA_038442645.1 of Agave tequilana. Lineage (NCBI taxonomy): Eukaryota > Viridiplantae > Streptophyta > Magnoliopsida > Asparagales > Asparagaceae > Agave > Agave tequilana. The sequence goes on from JAVJIF010027444.1 coordinate 20,756, forward strand.
CATAGAAAACTCCATAATCCACTCTCAGCACTTGAAAACCATATTTTTCTCCTGTTTGGCCCCATTCAGCTCTTATAAGGCCTAGTTCGGGCCAAGAAGAAGTGAAGGTATGAGTTTTGGTCAAACTTTCATATTAAAACTAGAAAATAGTTTAATTAGTGGTAATTGCACATAAAAACTATGTCATACTACTATTGGCTCTTGAAAACCATATTTTTTCCGTTGGGGCCCTAATCGGCTTTTATATTGCCTAATTCAGGCAAATAAGGGCTGAAAGTTTAACTCTAGGTCAAACTTTCCAATTAACACTAGAAACAAAGTTAATTAGTAGAAATTATACATAAAAACTACGTAATACCATTCACGTCCCATGTAAACCTTGTTTTCCTCCTGTTTGGTTCCTATTCGGCTCTTATAAGGCCTAGTTCAAACCAATTAGGGCTGAAATTTGACTTTTGGCGAAAATTCTCAAATAATCTTAAAAACAAGTTAAATTAGTAGTAATTGTACATATAAACTATATATTAGTTCAACCTGCCCTCAAAAATCTCGTTTTTTACCCCTGTTTGGGCCTTATTCGGCTCTTATAACCAATTTGGGCTGAAAGTTTGACGTTTAGTCAAACTTCTCAATTAACACTAGAAACGAAGGTAATTAGTAGTAATTATATATAAAACTATGTAATACCATCCAAAACCCTTGAAAACCATGTTTTCCTCCCGTTTGATCCCTATTCGGCTCCCAATAAGGCCTAGTTTAGGCCAATCGGGGCAGAAAGTTGACTTTTTTTTCTCCCGTTTGGGCCCTATTTCGCTCTTATAAGGTCTGGTTCAGTTCAATCGTGGCTGAAAGTTTGACTTTTAGTCAAACTTTCAACTTAAGGATAAAAACAAGTCTAATTAGTAGTAGTTATATATATAGAAACTATGTGATACTACTCTCGGCTCTTGAAAATCATGCGTAACACCCGTTTGGGCTTTATTCCGCTCTTATAAGGCCTACTTCAGGCCAATCAGGACTGAAAGTTTGACTTTAGGTCAAATTTCCTAATTAATATTAGAAATAAGGTTAATTAGCAGTAATTGTACATAGAAACTATGAATTACCACTCTCAGCTCTTGAAATCATGTTTCCTTTCTGTTTGGGTCCTCGGCCCTTGTAAGGTACTCAGGCCAATCGGGGCTGAAAGTTTGACTTTAGTCAAACTTTCAAATTAAGAATACAAAACAGTTTAATTTATAGCAGTTATACATAAAAACTATGTAATACTACGCCCGGCTCTTAAAAACCTCATTTTCTCCCTGTTTGGGCCTTAGTCGGCTATTATATGGCCTAGTTAAAGCCAATCAGGGTTGTAAGTTTGACTAAAAAAGTCAAACTTATAACTTGATTGACTTGAACTAGGCACAATAGAAATAAGATTAATTAGTTACATAGAAAATATATATATATACCACTCTCAGCTTTTGAAAATCATGTTTGTCTTTCGTTTGGACCGTATTTGACTCTTACAAAGCCTAGTTCAGGCCAATAAGGGCAGAAGGTTTGACTTTTAGTCAAACTTTTGAATTAAGTCTAGAACAAGTTTAATTAGTAGTAATTATACGTAAAAACTATGTAATACCACTTTCGCCTTTTAAAAACTGTATTTTCTTCCAGTATGGACATAAGACTTAGTTCAGGCCAATCATAGGTGAAAGTTTGACTCTTTATCAAACTTCTCAATTAACTCTAGAAACAAGATTAATTAGTAGTAATTGTACATAGAAACTATGTAATACCATTCACACACAATTAAAAATCATGTTTTCCTCCCGTTTGGTCCCATTTTGACTCTTATAAGGCCTAGTTCTCATCAATCGAGGTTGAAAGTTTGACTTACGGTCAAACTTCAAAATTAAAAATAGAAAAAAGTTTAATTTATAGTGATTATACATAATAACTTTTTAATACTACTCTTAGCTCATAAAATCCTCATTTTCTCCCCTTTAAGGCCTTATTCAGCTCTTATATAGCCTAGTTCTGACTAATCCATGTAGAAAGTTTCAACTTTTTTCAAACTTTCAATTAACACTAGAACTTGTTGATTAGTAGTAATTGATATATAAATTATGTAATACTACTTCTGGATTTTTAGAATCATGTTTTCTCCCCGTTTGAGCCATATTCGGCTCTTATAATGCGTAGATAAGCCAATCAGGGCTCAAAATTTGACTTTTGGTCAAACTTCTAGATTAAGACTACAAACTAGTTTAATTAGTCGTAATTGTATATAGAAACTATGTAATACTACTCCCTCCACTTTAAAACCAAGTTTTCTCCCCCGTTTAGGTCATATTCGGCTCTTATAAGGCTAGTTCATGCCAATCGGGGTGAAAGTTTGACTTTTAATAAACTTCCTAATTAATACTAGAAATAAGGTTAATTAACAATAATTATACATCGAAGAAATGTACTTCCGCTTTTGCTCTTGAAAATCATGTTTTCCACCCGTTTGAGTCTTGTTTGTCTCTGATGAGGCCTAGTTCAACCAATTGGGGCTAAAAATTTTACTTTTGGTCAAGCTTTCAAATTAAAAATAGAAACAAGTTTAATTAGTAGTAGTTATGCATAAAAACTATGTGATATTACTCTCGACTCCTGAAAATCATATTTTCCTCCTGTTTGGGTCATATTTGGCTCTTATAATGCCTCATTCAAGCAAATCAGGGCTGAAGGGTTGACATTTGGTCAAACTTTCTAATTAAGAATAGAAACAATTTAATTAGTAGAATTATAAATAAAACTATGTAATACTACTCCCGGTTCTTGAAAACATGTTTTCTCCCCTTTTAGGCCCTATTCGGTTCAGGCCAATCGGGCTGAAAATTTGACTTTTAGTCAAACATTCAGATTAAGGCTAGAAACAAGTTTAATTAATAGTAATTGTACATAAAAACTATTTAATAGTACTCCCAACTCTTTAAAGACATATTTTCTCTCTATTTAGGCCCTATTAGGCTCTTATAAGGCCTACTTCAGGCTGGTCGGGACTAAAACTGTGGCTTTTGGTCAATCTTTCAAATTAACTACAGAGATAATTTTAATTTATAGTAGTTATATGTAAAAACTACGTAATACTATTTCTAGCTCTTGAAAACCTCAATTTCTCCCCGTTTAGTCCCTATTCAACTCTTATATGGCATAGTGCATGCGTATCGGGGCTAAAATTTGACTTTTGGTTAAACTTTCAATTATCAAACATCCAATTAACACTAGAAACAAGGTTATTTAGTAGTAATTGCACATAAAAACTAAGTAATATCACTCACAACTCTTGAAAATCATAATTTTCTCTTGTTTGGGTCATGTTCGGCTCTTATAATGCCCAGTTGAGGCCAATCGGGGCTAAAGATTTCACTTTTGGTCAAACTTCTCTATTAAGTATAGAAACAAATTTAATTAGTAGTAATTTTACATGAAAACTATGTAGTACAACTCCCGGCTCTTGAAAAGATGTTTTCTCCCAGTTTGAGCCCTATTCGGCTTTTATAATGCCTAGTTCAGGCCAATCGAGGCTGAAGTTTTGACTTTTTATCAAACTTCCCACTAAAGAATAAAAACAAGTTTAATTAGTAGTAATTATACATAAAAACTAATAATACTACTCCCGGCTTTTGAAAGCATGTTTTCTCCTTTTTTGAGTCCTATTCTGCTCTTATAATGCCTAGTTCAGGCCAATCGAGCATGAAAGTTTAACTTTTAGACGAACTTCCTGATTAATAGTAAACAAGTTTAATTAATAGTAATTGTATATAGAAACTATGTAATACTAATCCTATCTCCTAAACAATATTTTCTCCCTGTTTAGGTCATATTCGGCTTTTTAAAGGCTTTGGCTCAGGCCAATCTGGGCTGAAAGAGTGACTTTTGATCAAACTCTCCAATTAAGGCCAGAAACAAGTTTAATTAGTAGTAATTATATATAAAAACTATGTAATACTACTCCAGCTCTTGAAAATTATAGTTTCTCCCGATTGGGCCCTTTTTTGCTCTTATAAGACCTAGTTTCAGGCCAATCGGGGCTGAACGTTTGACTTTGGGTCAAACTTTTCAATTAACAGTAGAAACAAGGTTAATTAGCCACAATTGTACATAGAAACTATGTAACAAAACTCCTAACTCTTTAAAACCATATTTTCTTTTTGTTTAGGTCATAATCGGCTCATATAAGGCCTAGTTCAGGGCAATCGGGACTGAAAGTCTGACTTTGGTCAAACTTTCCAATTAAGACTAGAAACAAGTTTAATTAGTAGTAATTATATATAAATACTATGTAATATTATTTTGGGCTCTTGAAAATCACATTTTCTCCCCGATTGGGCCTTTTTCGGTTCTTATAAGGCCTACTACTGGCCAATCTGGGTTGAACATTTAACTTTTAGTCAAACTTCTCAATTAACACTAGAAATAATAAAAAATAGCAGTAATTTTACATAGAAATTATGTAATACAACTCTCAGATATAGAAAACCATATTTTCGGGTTTGGCCCATTTTTAGCTCTTATATGGCCTAATTTAGGTCAATTGAGGCTAAAAGTTTAATTTTTTGAAAAAATTCCAAATTAAGAATATAAACAAGTTTAATTAATCAAAATATATATAAAAACTATATGATACTACTCTCGGCTCTTGAAAACCATGTTTTCTCCCTGTCTGGTCCCTATTTGGCTCTTGGCTTAGTTCAGGCCATCAAACTTTTAATTAAAATTAGAACTTAGGTTAATTAGTAGTAATTATACATAGAAATTATGTGATACTACTTTCAGCTTTTGAAAATAATTTTTCCTCCCGTTTCGGCCCTATTCGACTCTTACAAGGCCTAATTCAGGCCCATAAGGGCTGAAGATTTGACTTTTGGTCAAACATCTAAATTAAGACCTAAAACAAGTTAAATTAGTAGTAATTATACAAAATTACAATGTAAAACTACTCCCGTCTCTTGAAAACTGTATTTTCTCCCATTTGGACCCTATTTAGTTTTTATAAGGCCTTGTTCAGGCCAATCAGGGCTTTAAAATTTAGCTTTTAGTCAAATTTACCAATTAATATAGAAATAAGGTTAATTAGTAGTACTTATACATTGAAACTTTTTAATACCATTCACAGCACTTGAAAACCATGTTTTTCTCCCGTTCGGTTCCATTCGCCTCTTATAAGGCCTAGTTCAGACCAACCAGGGTTGAAAGTTTAACAAAAGTTAAACTTCCAAATTAAGACTAGAAACAAGTTTAAGTAGTAGTAACTGCATATAGAAAGTATGTAATACTACTCTCGGCTCTTTAAAATCAAGTTTTCTCTCATTTAAGCTAGATGGCTCCTAGTCCAGGCCAATCAGGGTGAAAGTTTTGACTTTTGATCAAACTTCCCAATTAAGACTAGAAGAAAGTTTAATTAGAAGTATTTATAGATAAAAACTATGTAATACTACTCCCGCTCTGGATAATCACATTTTGTCCATGTTTAGGCCCTTTTCGTATCTTATTAGGCCTGGTTCAGCCCAATTGGGGTTAAAGTTTGACTTTTAGTAAAATACCCAATTAACATAAGAAACAGGAATAATTAGCGGTAATTGTACATAGAAACTAAGTAACACCACTCTCAGCTTTCAAAATCATATTTCCTCCAGTTTTGGCCCAATTCGGCTCATATAAAGCATAGTTTAGGTCATTCGGGGCTGAAAAGTTAATCTTTGGTCAAACTTCCAACTTAAGAATAGAAACAAATTGAATTAGTAGTGGTTATATATAGAAACTATGTAATACTACTTCTGGCTCCTGAAAACATATTTTCTCCCTATTTGAGTCCTATTCGGCTCTTATAATGCTTAGTTCAGGCCAATCGGCAATGAAGATTTGACTTTTGGTCAGACTTCACAATTAAGAATAGAAACATATTTAAATAGTAATTATATATAAAAACTATATAACACTACTCCCGACTCTTGAAAACATGTTTTCTCCTTTTTTGAGCCATACTCTGCTCCTATAATACTTAATTCAGGCCAATAGGGCTGAAAGTTTGACTTGTGGACAAACTTCCTAATTAAGAGTAGAAACAAGTTTAATTAGTAGTAATTGTACATAGAACTATGTAATATTACTCCTGGCTCTTTAAAACAATGTTTTCTCCCTATTTACGTCATATTCGGCTCTTATAAGTACTAGTTGAAGCCAATCAGGGATGAAAGAGTGACTTTCGATCAAATTTCACAATTAGGACTAGAAACATGTTTTGTTAGTAGCAATTACATATAATAACTATGTAATACTACTCCCAGCTCTTGCAAACCATATTTTCTCCCCGAATGGGCCCTTTTCGTCTCTTATAAGGCCAAGTTAAGGCTAATTGGGACTGGACGTTGAACTTTTTGCTGAATTTTTCAATTAACATTAGAAACAAGGTTAATTAGCATTAATTGTACATAAAAACTATGCAATACTACTCCTAGCTCTTTAAAATCTTATTTTTTTCTCTGTTAGGTCATATTCAGCTCATATAAGGCTTAGTTCAAGCCAATCGAGACTGAAAGTCTGACTTTGGTCTAACTTCCCAATTTAGACTAAAAACAAGTTTAATTAGTAGCAACTGTACATAAAAACTATGTAATACAACTCTCAGCTCTTGAAAATCACATTTTCTCCCCGATTGGGCCCTTTTCGGCTCTTATAAGGCCTAGTTCAGGCCAATCGGGGCTGAACGTTTGACTTTTGGTCAAACTTCCAAATTAAAACTAGAAACATGATAAAATAGCAGTAATTTTACATAGAAACTATGGAATACAACTCTCAACTCTTGAAAATCATTTTTTCCTCCGATCTGGCCTAGTTTAGGTCAATCGGGGCTAAAAATTTGATTTCTTAAAAAAAATTCAAATAAAGAATAGAAACAAGTTTAATTAAATGAAATTATACACAAAAACTATGTGATACAACTCTTGGCTCGTGAAAATCATGTTTTCTCCATGTCTGGGCCCTATTTGGCTCTTATAAGACCAGTTCAGGCCAATAGGGGTTGAAAGTTTGACTTTTAGTTAAACTTCCCAGTTAAAATTAGATCCCAGGTTATTTAGTAATAATTGTACATAGAAACTATGCAATACCACTTTAAGCTATTAAAAATCATATTTCCTCCCGTTTGGGCCCTATTCTGATCTTATAAGACCTAGTTCAGGCTAATAAGGGATTAAGATTTGACTTTTAGTCAAACTTCTAAATTAAGTAGTAATTATACAAAATTACAATGTAATACTACTCTCAGCTCTTAAAAACTGCATTTTCTCCCCGTTTTGACCCTATTCAACTTTGATATGGTCTAGTTCAGCCAACTAGGACTTTAAAGTTTGACTTTTGGTTAAATTTTTCAATCAATATTAGAAACAAGGTTAATCAGTTGTACTTGTACATAGAAACTTTGTAATACCATTCACAGACCTTAAAAACCATATTTTTCTCCTGTTTGGTCCTAACTCGGCTCTTATAAGGCCTCGTTTTAAGCCAACTAGGGGCTGAAAGTTTGACAAAAGTCAAACTTCCAGATTAAACTAGAAACAAGTTTAAGTAGTAGTAATTATATATAAAATTATGAAATACTACTCGCGGCTCTTTAAAATCAAGTTTACTCCCTGTTTAAGCCACATCCGGCTCCAAGTTCAGGCCAATCGGGTAAAAGTTTGACTTTTGATCAAACTTCCCAAATAAACTAGAAAACAAGTTTAATTAGAAGTAATTATATATAAAAACTATGTATTATAACTCTCATTTCTGGATAATCATATTTTTTCTCTGTTTGGGCCTTATTCGTATTTCATTTTTTTATGTAATGTTTCAATAGCTAGGAGTAGTATTTCATTATTTTTATGTATAATTACTACTGACAAAATTTGTTTCTATTTTTAATTGGGAAGTTTTTACCAAAGTCAAATTTTCAGCCCCGATTAGCCTGAACCTGGCCTTATAAGAGCAGAATAGGCCCTAAACAGGGAGAAAACATGGTTTTCAAGAGCCGGAGTAGTATCATATAGTTTTATGTATAACTACTACTAACTCAATTTGTTTCTATTCTAAAGTTAGAAATTTGACCGAAAGTTAAACTTTCAACTCCGATTGACCTGAATTATGCTTTTTTAGAGCCGAATGGGGCCCAAACTGGAGGAAAACATGGTTTCGAGAGCTGAGAGTGGTGTTATATAGTTTCTATGTACAATTACTTCTAATTAACCTTGTTTCTTGTGTTAATTGAGTATTTTGACTAAAAGTCAAACTTTTGACCCTGATTAGCGTGAGCTAGGCCTTATAAGATACGAATAAGGC
>JAVJIF010027445.1:0-68716 GCA_038442645.1 Agave tequilana
TTAGCACGTATACGTGAGGTATTTCCTTACATATATGCGTCGCCAACTCTCGTCATGTCTCCATTTTAGCGTATTTTGGGAAGCGGGGCGTGACACATCTAGTCAAATGAAAGAGCCAAAGAGATGGATCCAAGAAATCCCAGTTCGAGTTAAAGAAGTAGAAGAGTTTTGGAGAATTTTTCTCCTTCTTTATTTTTATTCTTTTTTAGTTTCTAAAATTTAGATTGTAATTTTATTTTGATTAGGAGTTTGAGTTTGAGTTGGATCCAATTTTTATGAAAGTCTATATAAAGACCCTATTGTATCAATAATAATTAATAAAGAATTTATAGAAAATTAATTTGTGAGATTTTATTATCTCAATTTGATTTAGGATTATTCTAACTATCCTCTCTAAAAAAAAAAAAACCTCACCCTATTGTAGTCTCTTTCTTTCTCTTTCTCCTTTCCCAGTGCCAGCCACCATCCAATCTCTCTCTCCTTCTCTTTTGTTCTCTCTAACAACAAAGCACAAAACATATCAAGACCCTCTCCATCTCTCTCTCCTATGCAACCATCAATAGCAAGAAATCCAATAACCCAAGCTCCTCCGCCAGTCACTTCTCTCCGCAAGAAGACCTTGACGACATCCACCAACACCCTCCCCTCCTCCACTGCCTGACGTGCAAGCACAAGGCCATGAGCCTCTTGCCATCGAGCTGCACCTGCAACAACCTAGCAAGGCCTTCTGCCTTATTCTCCTCTTGCTACTACCCTCGAGCACTGCTGCTTCAACATTATTGTGCGCTCCAGCCCAGGCCGAGCGTTGTTGCCTGCTCCCAGGTCACGCCCAGATGAACCACCAGTGCCTTGTTTGGTTCATTCATTGGATAGATCCAAGGATGAAGAAAGGAAGTTGGATTTGGATCAGAAGAGGAAATCTGATCCGTGCCCACATCCGAAAGAGAGTTGGAAACTTCGGGTTTAAGTTACGTACCCAGCTGCTACAGTAATGAGTCCAGTCCAAGCAGACCCGTTAGCGATCCTCTCTCGTTTATGCATCATATATCTCACATCCAATATTCGATTCAAGTGTTTTGTAAGGCATTATGACCGTGATGACGAGCTTTACATATCACCATCCTCTATAGGTTGATGAGATCCCTGTGATCATCAGTAGGTAACTCTAATTACACAATATGATATTTGTGAGTTGATATTTTATCAATTATATCTGCTACCACAAATACTGTGAGACTGTGAGATGCTATTTGCCCTGTGTTTACTAATCATATGCATTGATTTTACAAGCTTTATCATCATAACTAGTATTTCCATCAGTTTATTTAGAATAAGATCGGTACAACTGCCCTTGCATGTTTGTTAAATCTGTCTATCTCATAATTAGTTTTAGCTATTTTCCTACCCAAGATTGTTTTGTTGGTGAAACATAGCAAGGTTTTATTCTATTACTTTTTTGACTTACATACATACATTGTTTCACATCATTTTAGTATTAGAGTACCCTTATGTAGGATCTACATCACGTAGGCATTTGCTTGAAAATTTCACTACTTTCCTACATTTAAAAAAATATTGCATTTAGATTTAAAAAAATATTTAATTAGGTTTGTATCTCTTGATCCTCATTCAGGTTTTGTGTAGTGTATGCCCACCCGTAGTGGTTACCCATATCTTTTAAAAGAGTCTAGCGAATTTCACACCGTTCTAATGAATCTCAACAGATTGTGGCAACGTTCACCGAGACAAATGCCAAATTAGATACCCTTCAGACACTCGAAGAGAGGCTGACAAAAGTGGAATCAACACATAATTAAATCCCGTCGAGAAACAATCGACATAACACGATAACCCATCTAATCATGATGTTTAATATCTAAAAAACATCAAGATCGATGTCCCAAATTTGAGAAACGTCACGACCCACAACTTTTCATAGACTAGACACTCCAACTAAATATGTACCTCATATGGTATGAACTCACTGAGTCAAGAAAAATTAAGTATGCTGCAATGAATTATCTAGCCAAGCTAGTCTGTATTGAACCAACTTAAAAATCAGGTGTGTAGCCTAAGGTCGACCAACAATTGACACATGAGATAGGATGAAAGAAGAGTTAGAAATAAAGTATATGCCATCATCGTTTAGTGCTTGTCTCATGGACAATTGGCATCCATACACTCAAGACAACAAATATGCAAATGAGTGTGTCGAGAAATTCGATGAATTTCTCATCGGATGCAGTACCCTCAATAAGAAAGGTGAAGCTCAAATTCTTTCTAAATTTAGAGCCGGTCTTAGAGATGACCTACAAATTGAAACTGTGGTAGAAAAGGCAATGAGTTAGAGGCAGCATATCTATTAGTCCAAGATCTAAATTCTGCTCGGACGAGTCACCCATTCAAGAGTCATGATTATAGAGCCTCATTGTCTAGACCTTCCCCATTTTCCCAATCCAATAGGTCTAGTACCCAAACCCTTCACATAGCAATGACATCAGGGGTAAGAGTCTTGAACGGGATAATAAAAACAAGAGCCCCGAGTTTCTCAAAGTTAGTTCCGCAATCAAGTGCTATAAATGTCAAAGTTACGGACATTTAGCTGCCAGTTGCCCTAGTCTCATCAAGATCACCATAATAAATGGAACACCCACTAACGCCACTAAGTCAGATTCTGAGGAGTACACCTATTACCCAGACGTTGTTGAAACAGACATGTTGGTCTCAACTGCATTAGGCCAACGCTGTCGACCCATTGATTTTTCTTCAAGTTATTCCCTCTCCACCAGCAGAAAAGGTCCATTGGAGAAGAACTGTGACCTTTCACACGTTCACTAAGATTATAGACAAGAGTTGTAAGATGATTATGGACAGTGAAGTTGTATCAATGTAATATCGTTCAGGCTGTGTGAAAATTTTGGATTAGAGATTATACCCCACCGCCACCCATTCAGCACATCATGAATTGACTCCACGGCACTTGAGGTCAAATGATGATGTCTTATCCCAATCAGTTTCAATCATTACAAAGACAAGATTTGGTATGACGTGATCACCATGAACTTGGGTCAAATTATCTAGGTAGACCATAGTTATTCGACAACATATCACCATTTATGGTCGATCCAGCATGTGTCAATTTGAGCATGAGGGTAAACAGATTAAGCTGCTATCCTTGAGACCCAACATTGGCAGCCTAAGCAAACATCTACATTGGCTTTGCTGTCACCCTAACTTCTTCAACTTCTCCACCTCTCATTGCTACTATTCCTTCTCTATCTCCCACTAGTCATGCATGTCATGTCCATAAATTGCTTTCTCCCTTACTACTGACACCATCCCACTATAAAGAATTCGAGTCTGTACCTATATTTGCATCACATGAATATGTGCACAAACTACACAAAGAGATTAATGATAGAAATAAATGGTTCAATGTGAAGCTACCTTATGAACTGTCAGTAGAAAAATATTTAAAACTTTTAATGTAGGTGATTATGTGGTGGTTCAGATTTATCCGAAACAGTTTTCTTTGGGAACTGTTAAAATGTAGCATGCCCACAGTGCTGGAACCTTCAAGATCTGAATAAACTAAATTGCGGTACTTAAGTTATAACTCTTTCTAGAGATTATGGCATTAGTTGTTTCAATGTTAATGATCTAGTGGGTTGCAAGAATTTGATTGTAGCTCATGATTGGTAAGCATTTCCTAAGTTACTTTTTGAGAGCCTTTCAATTAGTCCACTCCAAAATGCTCATCCCATTATAGCAGAGAGAGTTGATAAAATTTTAGAGGATGAGATTATCACCACCAAATCTGGTAGAACTCACATGCATTTGATCTGCCAGAAAATAAAAGCACCAATTGTTAATTCATGATTAGATCAAGGTGATTTGCAGTGATCTGATCCAGTGCAACTGTTGGCCCAAAGGCCCATCACTCTAGTTTTGATGATGATTAACTCATGTAGTTATAATACTAATGATCTTGTGTTTATTTAGTCTCAGATATTTGATCAAGATCTCAGTAGGTATTTAGCTTCAACAAAGGATTCGAAGTCAAGTTTTGAAGCTAGCACGTGTTGATTCAAGAGCTCGCGCATTAAAATTGCATCAAGTACTCAGAGGAGTCCAGCTCATTGGATCAAGGTTTGGACCAAGTCAAGAAGGAGAAGAAGATTTCAAAAGAAGATTTTCAATAAAACTTGTGTCATGTTGTAAGTGTTAAGATTTATTTTTAGATAAAATGTAAAGGATAGATTAGTTGGTAGATTTCTCAAGTACTTATACACACACAAAAAATTTATATATGTTTTAGAAAATACCATTTTGGTTTTTAAGCTTCAAAAATACATGTGTTTTATCAAAACTATTTTAGAGCTTATATCAAAAACATAGATATTTCATATTATATGTGTAGTGGATCATATCCATACACACTAAGCTTCAAAGTGTTTAAAATATTTTGTTTTATATTTGGAGAAGTTTTGAAAAAATCATTTTTCAATTTGGAAATCGATTTTGAAAAATACAATTTTTGTTTAAGCAAAATTTCTATATCACAAAAATAGTTCAAAATGTTTGTAATATGTTTTGATTTTTGATCAAACATGTTTGTACTTCATGAAGAGAATGCTTGTTTAGATATAGTTTTCATTAAAACTTATGTGTATACTTGTACAGGTAGTGAGCTACACTTGATTATTAGATGTTTGTACTTCATTTCCCATCTGTACTCATTACATGTACATGTATAACCTAGTTTTGATAATTCTTTCATTTATACTTATTTTTTCTCTATTTTTGTGCATGTTTTGCTTCATGTATATGTTATTCTTGTCTAAAACTAATAAATATACATGTGTACCCTTGTGTCACTTGTCTTCATACAAATTACATTATGGACTCATTTGTGTTTGGGATATGTATGTATATTATTAGTTTTGATAGAACATACATATACCTTGAAGTTTGAGTTTAATGAAAAATAAATTTTTATAATTTTCATATTTGTTTGATAAAAAGAATTTCATGTTTTGAGCCTTATTGATTATTTTATGAATATGTTATTCACATAATTCTTATGCACTCATACTTCAATTGTTTACTCATGACATTTTTTCATGAGAAATTTTGAGTTTTATAGATGAGTGTCAATTTTTGTGTACTTAGCAATGTTTCATTAGATATATATAAATTGATTTCATGTTTGAAGGATCTTTAACTAGTTTTTCAAAAATACTTTAATTAGTATTTATTTTTCATTTGGTAGTATTTTCAAATTTATAACTATTTTCAAATCATATTTTGAAAACTTCTACCGTTAAAGGGCGGATGGTTGGAAGACCATGGCTTGTATGCTTTAAGTATATCTTTTAAATATAGCATGAATAGGATGGATAGTTATGAGTCATACACATGAACTTCATGAAATTTATTTTGTATACTCATACATGTTATATATATATATATATATATATATATATATATAATATATATATATATATATATTATATGTATGATTCAAATTTCAATAATATCAATTTCAATTGGTATTTTTTTCAATACATATATATAATTTGATTGTACTTGTTTTACAATATTTACATATTTAAAGCACAAATTATGTTTATGCTAAGCTTGACTTAAAGTTAAATGTAAATTGGTATCTTTATAAGCTTATGCATTGTTTTCAATGGTATTTCAATTGACATTTTATTTGGTATCAAAATTTACAATATATTTCAATTGGTATCAAAAATATAAAATGTTTACTTTCATTGGTATTAAAAATACAAAATGTTTTACTTTCATTGATTTCTTAAAATTTGTTTATTTACAAAAGGTATCTAAAAATTTGTTTTGTTGACTTAAGAGATTTCAAATTTGTTTTAAAGTGATTTCAAAATTTTTTGATATGTATTGCCTATATGTAAGGGGAGTTTAACATCTCTTTATATATAGATTCATGTTGAGTTTATCTTATATTGGGGAGCTTGACGTCTCTTCTTTATGTGATACATGTGTGTAGGGGGGCTTAACATCTCCGCTTATGCATTGTATATTGTGCTTTATGTGAGTTAGGGTCTTGTCGTCCCTTCTTCATGTAATGCATGTATGCAGGGGGAGCTAACTTCACGTCTCTCTTCTTCATGAATGTATATCGTATATATATCTTTCTTTTTTGATTTATTTTCGCCCCTTTGTTGATGAATTGACAAAAGAGGGATAAGAATTGAGAGTTTATATATGCATGATATTTTTTTTTATGCATATATGTTTTGTTTATGCAAAATGAGGAGAAAGAATTTGGTGAGTTTATGCATGTTATATCTCCTTATTTATGCATATATGATTGTTTAATTTATGCACTTCATTGAATATATTTATGTTTATTACTATGCATGAGTTAAGGGGGAGCTTCTATGAAGCTTAACTTTAATCCATGTATATATAATCCATGAGTTTTGTCATCATCAAAAGGGGGAGATTGTTGGCCCAAAGGCCCATCACTCTAGTTTTGATGATGATTAACTCATGTACTTATAATACTAATGATCTTGAGTTATTTAGTCTCAGATATTTGATCAAGATCTTAGTAGGTGTTTAGCTTCAACAAAGAATTCGAAGTCAAGTTTTGAAACTAGTACATGTTGATTCAAAAAGCTCGCCCATCAGATTGAATAAGTACTCAAGAGGAGTCTAGCTCATTGGATCAAGGTTTGGACCAAGTCAAGAAGGAGAAGAAGATTTTCAAGAAAATTTGTGTCATGTTTGTAAGTGTTAAGATTTATTTTTAGATAAAATATAAAGGGTAGATTAGTTGGTGGATTGCTCAAGTATTTATACACACACACACAAAAAAAAAATTTATATGTGTTTTAGAAAATACCGTTTTGGTTTTTAAGCTTCAAAATATACATGGTTTTATCAAAACTATTTTAGAGCTTATTGTCAAAAACATAGATGTTTCATCTTATATGTATAGTGGATCATATCCATACACATTAAGCTTCAAAAGTGTTTAAAATATCTTGTTTTTATTTGGAGAAGTTTGAAAAAATCATTTTTCAATTTGGAAATTGATTTGAAAAATACAGTTTTTGTTTAAGGCCAAAATTTCTATATCACAAAAATAGTTCAAAATGTTTGTAATATGTTTTGATTTTTAATCAACATGTTTGTATATCAAAGTATATCAATGAACTTATTTTTGTAGAATTTATGGGATTTTATTGAAGATAAAAGATCAAGTTTTAATTCCTGAAAATGTTTGACCAGGCCTTCTGCCGGTCGACCAGACGGTCGACCGAGACAGAAGTCGGTCGACCGGTCCGGTCGACCGATGTGCACAACGTGCACAGCCATTTGGCTGGTGGGCTGGTCGACCGGGCGGTCGACCATCCAGAGAGCTTTGCTCTCTGGATCCGGCCCCGGCGACCGGGGCGTCGACCGGTGGCACAACGGTCGGAAATCCGACCGTTGGCGCGGCGACCGGGCGGTTGATTGACAGTAGCGTTAGCTGCTGATTTGGCCTCCAACGGCCATATTTTGGGAGCCTAAAATTGGGGTTCACTTGGACTATTTTCTATAAGATTTAAGTGGGATTTCAAGCGGGTTTTCAAGCTAATTTTTCCTACTTCTTTTAATGTTATCTCCACTTGTTTTAGAGCCAATATTTCCATTTCAAAAGGAGAGTTTTTCAAGAGTGTTTTGAAAAGGAGATTTCTCGAGTTTTTCCTCCACCATTCTATCTTGTTTTCTCAAACATAATTGAGCTATCCATTACTACATCAATCCTATAGGGATCTTGTTGTGAGAGAGTTTTACATGATCAAAGTGTGGGATCACAAAGTGTACTACCTTGTATTTGAGGAGGCGAAACTTACGGTTTCGTGTTGTTTTGAGTTCTTATAGGAGCTCGGTGTAGAGGTGCGGCCTCAGCAAACTAGTGTGCTTGCGTGTGTTGTTTTTGTGGGAACAAGAGAGGAACTAGTGAGTTCAAGGAGTTCTAGTGTGAACTCGTTGTAGGTGTGTGCGGGCACCGAGTGATCGGTGAGATCGTTTTTAGTGAAAATCCTTCATAGTGTTGAAGGCGGGGATGTAGAGCAAGGGTGCTCGAACCTCGAAAAAATCTCCCATGTTTGCGATTGTTCTCTCTCTATCTCTCACTTGTGTTTATATCTTGCTACTTACATTGCCTATCTCTTTATATGCTTGATATATCTTGTGCTTAATTGTTATATGCTTGGATTATTTGCTCACACTTGTATTCAACCAAGAGAGCCATAGCGGCACCTCAACTCTTATCTAGAAGAATCTTGAGGAGATAGTTCATAGCCCTTCACCGGGAATTCGGCTACACTCTTTGGTTATAGCTTGTGTGTTTTGCTTAATAGTTTAGTTCGCATAAATAGTTTAATTCTGCATAATTCATCTTTAGATTAGCTAGTCACCTATTCACCCCACTCTAGGTGATTACAGCAACATGGCAGACCTAATCAATCAAACTCGATGGAGTCGAGTCTTCTCCCACAAGAAGAATGATGCAGGCATTTGGTCAAGATGAAAGAGCCAAAAAGAAGGATCCAAGAGTCCCAGTTCGATTTGAAGAAGTAGTAGAGTTTAGATAATTTTCCCGTTCTTTATTTTTGTTGTTTATAGTTCTAAATTTAGATTATAATTTCATTTTGATTAGGAGTTTGAGTTGAGTTGGATTCAATTTTTATAAAGGCTATATAAAGCCCTATTGTATCAATAATAATTAATGAAGAATTTGGAGATAATTAATTTGTGAGATTTTGTCATCTTAATTTGATTTAGAAATATTTCTAACTATCCTCTCTAAAAAAACCTAACCCTACTGTAATCTCTTCTTTCTCTTTCTCCTTTCTCGGTGCCAGCCACCATCCAAGTTCTCTACTTCTCCCCCTTTTTTTTCGTTCTCTCCTAGCAACCAAGCACAGAACCCATCAAGCCTCTCTCCATCCTTCTAGCGCAACACATCAACAACAAGAAAACCCCCAACCCAAGCTCATCCGCCACTCACCTTCTCTACAGAAGAAGACCTCGATAACATTCGCCAACACCCTTCCCTCCTCCACTGCCTGACGTGCAAGCACAAGGCCGGAGCCTCTCGCCATCGAGCTGCACCTGCAAAAACCCAGCAAGGCCTTCTGCCCTGTTCTCCTTCCGCTACCACCTGCGAGCATGGCCGCCTCAACCCTCTTGCGCGCTCGAGCCCAGGATGAGCGTTGCCCCTGATTGGTCGCTAATGTTGTATAATTAAATTCATATTTCCATACTTATTATAGAATAAAAGCCTGCATTGTCCTAATTATTGTTTAATTTTTTGCAGGCCCAATCTTTAAGGAGATGAGAGAAATGAGCCCAAAGCCCACCAAATTCTGAATTAAATCAGAATTAATTCGCACTCAGAAATCAGGGCAAAATCAAGAGGTTGAAAACCGGTTGAGAAGAATCCTCTCAGAATCGATCGGTTAAAGCCAAGAATCAAAGGCCATTTCGTCAGAATCCGGGACTCAAACGAAGAACCCAACTGAAGATAAAAGTAGGAAGCCAACTGGGGAGACCCACCAACAGGTTGTGGCCGGGTGGCCACACCCTGGCCTAGCGAAAACGCGGCCAAAGCCGCGTTTCCGCGCATTGTAGGGAGTTAGGGTGAGCTTTTGCTCCCCCGACCTCTCCGGGATCCTAGAGATTGGGTTTTTGCCTATAAAGGCCTGTACTTTCGCTGAAAATGGGACGCCTGCAGAGATAGGTTTAACTAGTTTTCCATTTTGTAGTTTAGGTTTTTATTTTTATGTAACTTGTATGTAGCTTAGGTTAGATGATGATTCATGTAAGTAAGAGAGGGCATAGGTTGAGAGTGACACCGATGTACCCTCCTCCTTTCTTTCATGTGTCAAGCAATAAAGGTAAACTTTATTTATGTTTGTATCTTTACTTTCCTTTTCTTTTGCTTTCTTCTTCCTCTTCTACTTTACCTTGTTGTTTTTGATGAGAATGCAGTGAATTCCAAAGCACAAGTCTAACAAAGTCTTTGTGAGTGCCAACGATGATTCATGGTGATGTTCTCCTCCTCAAGATCCGTATCACCTCATTCTTGCTCGTCTTGATGACCTAATGCGAACGGGGACTGAGCTCGATCCTATGACCCATTCGTTGAACGCCTCCGAAGTAAAGGTAGAACATGCAAGGTTTCCAAGTAAGTCATCAATCAACCTAGGTAAGTATTTCTTCACTTTTCTTTCTTTCTTTTCTTTATTTCTTTAGTATAGATCACCACTTCTTCCTCTTCGTTATCATTCTTTTTTGACTCATTGTACATAGTCGCTTTTCATCGCTTTCCGATTTTTCTCCACCTTCTTCATCTCTCCTCATTCTTCTTAACTTTAACAACTTTCTTTTTTCATTTTCTTAACTTAAAAACGAGAAGAACTATCGTTTTGTTTTCTTAACGATTCAAATAAAAAACGTAAACGCTTCTATCGCAAAACCCTCCTTGTGGATCACGACCCGCATAGCCACTTGCTATCGTGGAAGAATTGAGCACTTGCACATCTCCTTTCTTAAGTTCTATATTCCGTATTTTTGTTGTGCAGGTTTAGCATCATCACCGCCTGCTCCTAGGCCGCGCCCAGACGAACCACCAGTGCCTTGTTTGGGTTCATTCATTGGATAATCCAATGTTGAAGAAAGGAAGTTGGATTTGGATCTCAAAGAGGAAAGCTGACCTGTGCCCGCATCCAAAAGAAGTTGGAAATTTCGGTTAAGTTCCTACCTGGTTGCAACAGTAACCGGGTCCAGTCCAAACAACTAGTTTAGCGATCTTCTCTCATTTATGGGTCATATATCTTATACGCAGTGTTCGATTTCTGGTGTTTTTTGAGGCGTTATAATTCTGATGATGAGCTTTACGCTTGGCATCCTTTACAGGTTGCTAAGATCCCTGTGATCTTAGTAGGCAATTCTCTTTACACAATCTCGTATTTGTGAGTTGATAACTATCTTCTATTATTTTATCGTAATATCTACTGCCATAAATACTGTGAGACTGTGAGATGTTGTTTGCCCTGTGTTTACTGATGCTATGCATTAATTTTACAAGCTTTTACCATCATAACTAGTATTTGCATTAGTTTATTTTAACTAGTATTTGCATCAGTTTATTTTAGATAATCGGTACAACTTACAACTGCTCTTGCACGTTTGGTAAATCTATCTGTCTCATTATTACTTTTAGATATTTTCCTAGCCAACACTAATTTTTGTTGGTGAAATGTAGCGAAATTTGTTCTATCACTAATTTCTGACTCACAACCATGCACCATTTTACATCACCAAAATTTTTTTTTTTTTTTTGGCCGGAGTTCTCTTGTTCCCTACGAGTTAGTTGCATGCAAAATCATACATTTTTCATCCATTTTTAACTGTTTAAATATTTGGGGGTATTAATGTATACTACAATTTTCTTTAATTTCACGAACTTACTATTGTCACAGGTTTGTGTGATCACTTTAAACCATTATTCACATACTATAAATTTTTCTTTAATTTCATCATTAGCAAAAGGAGCTTTTCTCTTCTATCAAAAATACTTGCAAGAAAATTTAGTTGACTTCTATTTATACCAATAATTTTTTCTATATGCTCAATTCTTTTGCTATCTATCATTGCTTTTAGTAGAATATTTTATTTTTTTTGCCAACAATCTCTTCCAATATGATCAATTTTCTTACAAAGAAATGCTTGCGATTTTCCTGTCTTCTACTTTACTTTTCTAGAAATTTTGTTTTTGCATATGCTTTCATCATCAATTTTTTTTTCTCAAAATTATCTCCTTTTTAAATCTCTACTTGATTGAAGAATTGCTCAACTGAATTGTTATTGGATCTATTTAACATTTTTTCATGTATTGATAAAGATTTTATTAGTTGGTTTAATTATCAATTTAGTTAAATATCTAACTTCTTCAATTGCCCTAGCAATAAAATTAAATTATGGATTTACACTTCAGTAGACCTTTTCATCTTTTCTTTCTACTGAAATTTTTGCCAGGTATTCTTATTTTATTACTTGTTGATATTCTTTACCTATTCGATTTCAATGATATAAAATTCATTTTATGATCTATGCCATTTTGCGTGCCTTGAAAGCTTAACTTAAAATGTTTTGAGTTTTCTCACCATGAAGTGCCACAAATTGAACTACTTAAGTTAACAATAAATCTTAAGAAGAATATGATCAAGAGCTATTCTTATTGGTAAATTGCATGCACGGTTAGATAAGAGTCTCGGGGTTCAATATTGGCTAGTGATTAAGACACGTGGTCAGATTATGAGAGATTCTAGGTCCAAGACAGGCCTATGCTTCCAGAATTAAAAAAAAATTCTTAGCGCATATACCTTTATGTTTCTATAAAATTACATATTTAACCTTGCATTATGTATATTTTCATAGATGTCCTTTTGCTTTTGTAATACGCCTTTGTTAACTAAAAGACAGTAATTCTGCTTTCATCAAGCTACGACCTATATTTCAAATATAAAAAGTTCAATGAATATTAAGTAATGTGTAATTCACTAAATATTTGCAACATAAAAAATAATTTAAGTTATCCATTTCAATGTCATTTCAACAAGAAACAATTATGCTATTTAATTGCATATATATAATACAATACAGATAATTAGTGTTATCTTGTAAATTATAAAAAAAAATAATTTAGCTATGATTTGATTTTGTTTAGTGTTCTCCCTAACTGTTTTTTTTCCTATTTACAAAAGGAAATATCGGCATAATAATTTGAAAAGGAGAGTCATATGAGGAAATATACTAAAGAAGAGGGCCAAAGTATGTAATTATGCGTATGTGGAAAAAGCGCCAAAACGGAAACTCAAAATTAGCCGTTACGGTTCAACCGCCCTTGCTTTGAAATTGAACTCGCTCCTGTGTCCGAATCCGATTTGGGCAGAGATTTTTAGCTTAATTCTTCGCGTCAATGCCTCCATTAAAAAATTTGCCCTATATAAACCCCACTCTGTGAGAATGGAGAGAGCAAGGAGAAGAAACCCAAATACCCAATTTTGCCCCTTTCCCCCTTCCCCCATTCTCTTCAAACCCAAATCCGAACTCAAACCCTCTCTCTAATCAAGAATGAAACCCCTCTCTGGATTTGGATGAAAGCTTCAACAAGAAACGATGGTAAGGATCGATCCATGATCCCAAACCCCCCCCTCTTCTTTCCCCGTTCCCCTTTCTCTCATTTCCTCCAAACCGAAATCCGAACCCAAAACCCTATCCCATGCAAGAAGGAAACCCCTTCTGAGTTGGATGCGAGCATCAACAAGAGCGATGATGGAGATCGATCATGACGGTGATCGAACACAGCGGCGGGGCTTGATTTCAAATTTTAGGTCAGTGAAAAAGAAACCTCTTTTTTCTATTTTGCTAATTTCTTCTTTTAATTAGGTCTCAAATAGTGATCTAATTGATGAAAGATACTGTTTAGGGTTCTATTTGTGAATAATTTGCATGTGGTTTGCTATTTGGTTACATGTGATTTTCAGGTGCCCCGTTTAGAAATTACCCATTAATCTCACTGCAAGAAAACCCCATTCTGGAGTTGGATGCGAGCATCAACAAGAAGCGATGATGGAGATCGATTGTGATGGTGGTCGAACACAGCGGCGGGCTTGATTTCAAATTTTAGGTCAGTACAAAAGGAAACCTCTTTTTTCTATTTTGCTAATTTCTTCTTTTAATTAGGTCTCAAATAGTGATCTAATTGATGAAGGATACTGTTTAGGGTTCTATTTGTGAATAATTTGCATGTGGTTTGCTATTTGGTTACATGTGATTTTCAGTTTCCTTTTTGGTGCCCTGTTTAGAAATTACCCATTAATCTCACTCCCAATCACACATGAATCCTAGGCAACGAGTTAATTAAAGCTTTTTTTTCTTTTCTATTTTTCTTGTTCTTCTTTCAATTAGGGTCTGAAAGATTAGGGGTTTATAATGTGATTAATGAAAGATACTGCTCATCTTTCAGTCATATGACCAGAACCCATAGGAAGATTACAGATTGCTTACTGTTGATGTGTGCAAGATTTGCTGATAGAAGATCCAAAATATCAGAATAGCTTTCACCTGAAGTTAATATCCTACAGTTGTTTACCAAGACTTTCATCATCAATTCAACAGTCTTTCGAGGCTCTGTTTGTCTGAAGTTTTTCATTCTGACTACTTGGAATATAGAAACCACTCCTCTGGTTATTGTCACATGGCTCATAATGCTATTTAAGTGTAACAGATTTTATTGTAAGTAATTTCTTCATTTATTTGATCTTGAAAACTTAAAGCACAAACTTTATTTTTAATAGGAGCATGTGGTTCTGTTCAACCTATTTTGCAAAACAAAAGATGTAACCACTAATAAATAATTCTTGTTGGGTGACACTAAGCAGTTATTTATCAAGTAATCCTTTATTTATTTGTTAACACTTTCTCCAATTCATTTAGATCCTTTCCTGGTCTTATTGCAGTAATGAAGATAATGTATTTAACCCGATTTGATGCCTTTTCTTCCTCGTATTGTATCATCCCTTGTGTTATTATGACTGGGTGGCATTCTGTCAAGGTTTGGAGTGTGGGTTTCAAGAACGAAAAAATAAACTTGGTTGATGATTGCTATTGTTTTTGGCAAGTAATTTTCTTCCTCATCTTTTCGGTCCATTTGAAATTTCTGAACTGTACCAACGTATTAATATATCTTCAGGGAGGTGTGCTTGCTTTAATGCAAAGATTATCATCAATCGTGGATAAGCAATTAACGACAGCATCTGTTAGTAGAAGACAAACACAAGAACTTAATTAGTTTTAGTACTCAGAGAAGACTGTTCTGTTGCGTCCTGTGGTTCAAAGATGACAAACTTTCTGTATTTCCATGTCGTCCATAAGGCGAAAACTGAGTCCGGCTAGAATTTATGTTATAATTTGGTTACAAGACCCAGACCTGTTAGTAGAAGACAAACAAAAGAACTTAATTAGTTTAGTACTCAGAGAAGACTGTTCTGTTGCGTCCTGTGGTTCAAGATGACAAACTTTCTGTATTTCCATGTCGTCCATAGGCGAAAACTGAGTCCGGCTAGAAATTTATGTTATAATTTGGTTACGAGACCCAGACCTGGACCTTAATTAATTTAAAAGGGTCAATCTAGTTCCCATGAAATTCCTCACCCAACTCAGATAAAAACTATGGTTTAATTCAAATACAATAAGGTTTTACTCTGATCATGATGAAGATTGCGCAACAACCGAACCATCCCTCTTTATAGGGATCAAAATGTGCTGCTTTGTGATTTTGCTTTTTTGAACTAACATCTTTTTATGAATTTGGTGACTTTGTTTGCTGTACTTTGTGTGTGGGTGAAAGTAACAGCTCAGAATTGGGATTTGGAGAGACATGTATGGATTAGAGGTACGGGTTTTAGTGTTGGAAGTTTTCATATTGCATAATGCTCGCTGTTGTGTTTAGCTTGGACTGGAGTTTTGAGGGTTATTAGTTAAAATAGAAATTGACAAAAGAATGCAGAGACCATCTCATAGGAAGATATATAAATGGAGATGACATGCTTTTGTAGAGCATCCTTAACATTATCGTGCTAATTAGTATCAGTTAAGATGCTTTACTGGTTTAGTTAGGTGTTGATGGAAGCCTTATAGTTGTTGAGATTAAGGTCAGACTAAATATTATGTGTGGCAAAATAAATTTTAAGCTTCCAGAACTTACAGGGGGCTTTGGCTTTTCCTGTTCTCATTTATGCATGTGAGAGCTTTGTCTCAACTCTCAAGCATCTTAGAGTTTCGTTTGACAATACATCCGATGATAACTTTAGACTACAAGTGCATAATGAATTCCTTCCAGCCATTTTCCCTGTAACATTTTAAAATTTTCCCTGCACTGCATCTCACTTGTTATTTTACCTTTGCCTGTTGTTATGTGTTCAGCAATATCTATAACTTCAGCTATGGGTATAGGTTTAGTGATAATGTTAAATGCATAATTAGTTCTTTTCGAGTTATGTCGTTTTGTGTTAATTTCTCATGGGATTTTCTTTCTTTTACTGTGTGCCATCTTGGACTTGCTAATTTTTCTGGTTCCTATCTATTGTTTATACTTATAACTGTGGGATGCCAATGTTAGCATTCCATTCACAGTCTCTTGTCATATGAAATTGATAAATTGTATTACAGTGAAATCATGGGTACTGCCTTTAGGATGTGCAAGCATTTTCCAATACTGGAGGATTCTTGGGCACATGTTTCTAATAGATGTTTATATCATTATTACTTATTTAAGAGATTTAAGCTTTTCTTGAAAATAATTTCCCAACAGCACTGCATTATTAAAGATCATGATGCATGAAAATAATTTTCTTGGAAATGTAGATATCAGTGTTGATGAATCTCCCAGAGGAGTTGATAATTCTGCCCCTGACACATTGGAAGAGTCTTCTACTGCTGGTGAAAATTTTCAGGAGAATACAAAAGATCTGTCTGAAAAGGCTAGAGAATCTGTCAGTACAATGTCACAACCTGCTTCAGGAACCAAAGGAAAAATGCAAAGAGCCTAGGAGTCTCAAGCATCAGGCCCTTCCTCATGTTCTGTAAGCCCTTTCAACTCTACTAACTCTTTGGATGATCTGGGGAGCAGCACTGGTCTTCCAACATTCGATGTAGCTTTCTTTCAGCTTCATTCGATCCAAAATATACTAAATCAGATGCGGTTAATTTGTGCAGTTCATAGGTGCTATGTTGTAATTGTATGTATAATTAAAACTTATTATTTGCTTGTTGTGAATAAATTATTTGCATCAATCATGCATGGTAAAAGGTTTAAGTTTCCATGATCCAAGTATTATAAGCTTTTTTATGTGTTGCATCCGCACATGTACCTGTTACTGTAATCGCTGGTCTTTGTCCTTTTTGATTGCTGCATAGGAGATTGTTATATATTATATATGATAACTGGCATCTTTGCTATGCTTTTGCCTATGTTGTCTTGACTGGATTTGGCTTCATGTGGCTTCCAGTTGAGTGATGGTCATGTACTTGCCATGTACAATTTTTGGATCATATCCAGAAAATTGCAATGTTCATAGGGTAAAGCACCCTGTTATTTATAATCTACAAAATAGAAGTTAGAAAATGAATCATATCCAGCAAAAGAGCAATGTTTACTAAAGTAGGCCAAGGCATCCTTGTTATTTAATCTGCAAAGTAGAAGTGAGAAAATTTGGCCAAATCCAGAAAACAATGTGTTTCTTATTTGCATGGAATTTTTTGTTTCACCTGTTTTGAAAATTTAGTGATATAATATATGTTCCATACGCTCCCTCCTAAACAACAACAACAAGATTAATACTAATGTTAGTATATTGATAAGGTCTTATACGGATTTCACTTGCAGCTTATCAGCATGCAAAGGAAATGCAGAAGCAGATGAGTTCGGCGGTTGCGGGACCAGTCAATAAAGAAGGGAAGAGAGTGGATGGAGAAAGGAGTGAAGGCAAGTGTTGATGCTTTGTGGGCTCGTTGCCAAGTAGGAAAACACAAAGCATGAGAAGACTGAGAGGGAGCGCATGCAGAAGCTAACAGCCTTACAAGAAACTGTATGAACAAGGATCTGAAATGCTTGAGAGGGCATTGAAGAAGGAAATCTCTTCTGTAGGGCCAGTTCTAGCTCAAGCAGTCACCCGGTCATTGAAAATCTATTTCTTCTGCTATAGCTGATTCTCTCCAGGTTTTACTCTTAGCACAAGCTTTCCTTTCTACCTGGACCTTCACTTTCCCGTTGCTTTTCTGATTGCTTTGCTTGCCGAGAGATGTTTGGGTTGGCCAGCTGGAAAAGTCTGACAATTCAAAACTTGAAGCTACAGTGGCCAGCAGATTCAAGCACAATTCCAAACTTCCGAAAAGCAAGCCTTTAGGTATAATTTTCATGAGAAAACCAATTTCTCTCACACCTACCAAATGCCAAAAGCTCTCTTTTTTACTATAATTTTGGGTAAATAAAACCTTTGGGAATTTGCTTTCACTGGATGCATGTATGCTTGATCGTGCTGCACACTTCTTGCTTACTATTTTCTGAAGTTATTTTATTTTATTCTGCAGATTACTTGGAGAAAATTTCAAACTTTTTTGCCATTCTCTAGCTTGTTGTAAAGACTAGAAGGGTACCATCGAAGTCTCAACATGTTTGTTTATTTTATTTATTATTTTCAGTCATTTTTATATCTACTTTTCCAGTTTTTCAAGGTGGGTATTCGGTTGGTTTCTCGTGAAGTATTTCAGCATGAGGTTAGTTATCTGCCACTTATAACTAATATATTTTATATTAAACTTTTGTCATATATAAGCATCACAATTATAGTTAAATTACTGTTTATTTTTGCAGTTAAAGATTACCACAAAAAAGCTGCAACCCTTAACCATTCATCTGTAAAAGAGTCAAGGTATGTATACTTGAATCCTTTGAATACTTTTTTCACCTTGTTATATTATAAGCTCATTCTTTTATTTTACAAAATTTAGTAGGATAATGCTGATTTATATTTATACGTGTATGTTATGTATGGATATGTATGTTTGTATATATGTCAGCATGTATGTATGCATTTGTGAGATAATATGTCTGTATGTGTCAAAATGTGTGTATCTATTTATGTAGGTATTTGTGTATATGTGCAAGTGTCTATATCTACATATGTATATATATTCATGTATATATATACTTATGTAGATTTTTACACTTGCACATATACACAAATACCTACATAAATAGATACACACACATATAATGATACATACAGACATATTATTTCAGTGTCTATATATGTGTATGTATCTATATACGTGAATATACATGTGTATGTGTATATAAATAATGAATATGTGTGTATGTATCTATATGTGTGTATTTATGTACACGCACGCATATAATTTATAATATAAAAACATACATACATATGTATGTGTGTCTATTTGGGTGTGCAATGTAAGTAAGTTTTAATATATGTATGTAGGTAGGTATAATTACGTATGTGGTATGTATGTATGCATGTATGTTGTGTATGGATATGTATATGTACGTTCGTATGTATGTAGGTAGGTATAATTACGTATGTGGTATGTATGTATGCATGTATGTTGTGTATGGATATGTATATGTACGTTCGTATGTATGTAGGTATGTGCTATGTATGTGTGCATGTATGTTATGTATTGATATGTAAACTTGTAAACGTATGTATGTTTGGGTGTATGTATTTGTGTATCGCTCTATATGAGTATGTGTATACATGTGTGTGTGTGTGTGTCTGTGTAACTATATATGTGAATATATGTGTATGTGCCTATATATGAGTGTGTGTTGTGTGTGTGTATATATATATCTAAATATGTGTATGTGTCTATATATGTGTGCATTTTTATGTGAATACATATATGTGCATGTCTCTATATTTGTGTATGTATGTGTGTGTGAGAATATATATATGTATGTGTTCATACTTGTGTATGCATGCAACTATATATGTGTATACGTGAATATGTCATTGTCACTATATGTTTTTGTATCTATAAATATGAATATATATAGTTGAACTACAAACTTTTCATTAAGTTTAGGCAGAATATTTAACACTATTTTAGCCATTAATATGCTTTGAGATTTGTGCTTTAAGATCAGATCTGGGTTGAGAGCTGATCTTCCATAATTTTGCCAAAAACACCCTAACAACTGTAACTTTGCAAAAAATTCCCCAGAGATTTGTTGTCGCCCTCTCTCTCCTCTCTTATCACCGCCATTGTCGCCTCATTTTCCTCTCATCTCCGGTCATCGCCCTCATTTTCCTCTCATCTCCGGTCATCGCCCTAACTCTCCCTCTTCGGTCGCCGCCATTGTCGCCTTAGAAAGCTCGTGTGTCTCCTAGCTAGCTGCATCATTGTCACGTTGGCCCCAGCCTTTATCAACCACCCCATCAAATCCTTATCATACATCATCTCAATTATCTCCTGAAACACCCTCAAATCCTCCACACGGTGCACCTCAATCTCATCCTTCTTCCTCAAATCCATTAGCAACATCTAAAATACTCGCTTTTTCTCGCACAAAATCCTAGAATCCAACTCAAGAACCTACACCTTCTTGTCCTTCCCCTTCAATCTCCCCTTTAAATCCAAAATCTGTCCACTCCCCTCACAGATGGCGCCTCCCCCACTGATGGATCTACCACCTTGCGGACGGATTCAACAATAGCAATGGAAGAATCAGCAGGATCGACAGCCTCTGGTAGTAGAGCGAGCGGTAGATCAGAGTCGATCCGCTAGACACTACCAGGCGAGAGGATCCATCGGGAATCAATGATCCCAAGGCCGAGCTTGCTATTGCGAAATGATGAGCTGTGAAAGAAGCCATTGTAGAAGCTCCTAAGAGGGGGTTTCGTTGGATTCGTGAATGATGACTCGATGTCGGGGCTCAATGGCAGAACGATGAAGGAGCAGCACTAGGTGGAGTAGAATGAGGCGGGCTTCTGATGAGAGGCGGTTGATGAGAAAGGAAGAAAGAGATTGAGATCGAGAGAGTAAGTTATGTTGTTGGTTTTTTTTTTTTTTTGCAAAGTTACAGTTACTGGGATGATTTTGGCAAAATTACTGAAGATAAAAGCTCTCAACCCAGATCTGAACTCAAAGCACAAATCTCAAAGCATATCAATGGCTAAAAAAGTGTTAACTATTCTACCTAAAACTTAATGAAAAGTTTGTAGTCCAACTCAATATATATAGGAAAATATTTCGGTGAGCATCGGGCTCACCGAAGTTTCGTCTGAACTCCCAAACCACCCCTTACAAAATAATCTGAACCGTTCATCTTAATCTACACATCTAATTAGGCTACCAATCAAAAATCACGTGATGCTGATCCTTTTTACTCATGCATAGTGGTTACAAAAATTGATTTTATTAGCTGTAGAACAAAGATGTCATTTGATGCATGGGTAAAAAAGATCGAAATTGCGTGATTTTTTATTAATAGCCTAATTAGAGTATTTAGATCAAGACGAACGTTCGGATCATCCATGTGGGGGGTGATTTGGGAGTCGCATGAAGCATTCGGTGAGTCTGGTGCTCACCAGAATATTTTCCTATATATATGTATGAAAGGGAACACCTAGAGGGGGGGTGAATAGGTGTTAGTGCTAATCTAGAACTAAATGCAAAACTAAGTGCGCTAAATGCGGAAGCTAATGCAAATCTTGCACAAACTTAATACAACACAACAAGTGTAGCCGAATTTCCCGTGAAGGGCTCTGGACTAACTCCTCTTGATTCCCCTTGAATGGGTTGAGGTGCTATGTGAAGCTCTTGTTGGTTAAGTATAAGTTAGGCACACACACAAGCAAGCCAAGCAAATAAGGATGAATAGCAATAAGAATATATGCAAGGCAACACAAGCAAATAGATATGTATGATATGAATTATGCTCAACACAAGCAACTATGATATGATGTTATGTATGATGCTTTGCACAAATATAAAGAGAGAGAGAGTTTAGAGACAAGTGGATCAAACGCAAACACAATGATATGTTTCGAGGTTCGAGCACCCTTGCTCTACATCCCCGCCTACACCACCGTGTAAGATTTCCAATCCACTATACCGTCCACCGAGGACTCCCACCGAGGGAACCTTCACCGAGAAGGATTTTTACAACAATGGAGTACCGAACTCCTCTCTCAAACAACCACCTCACAACCGAGGGGTAGGCCCGTAGCCAAACAACAATAACAACAACAACCAACACCTCTACCGAAGAGGGTTTACAACCAAAAAACCAACTCCACCCCACCAAGAGGGAGTAAACACCAATCTCCACCTCACAATAGAGGGAGCAAACAACAACCCAAATCACAACCTCAACCTCTACCAAAGAGGGAGCAACCAAGAAATCAAGGGTTTACAATAAGTGGTATATCTCAACCACAAACCTCTTTCCTTTTTTCACAAATACAAGATCCTAATAGATTAGGATAGAAGATATAGCTCAAGTGTGGAAACTAGGTGTTTTTGGAAACAAGCAACAAAGAAAACTACTTGGAAAATCTCTTGAAGATGATAGAAAGTGAAATCCAATTCAATATCCCAAAAGCCTAATTTTCTTTGATTTTCCAAAAACCCAAAACAATAAAGATGAAATCTTTTTAGCACAAAACTATTTTGAAAACTTATTTAAACACTAGAGAAACACTGAAATTTTTCTTCTTGAAAACCTTAACAAAACAGCCCAAGAGATGGGGTATTTATAGCCCCCAAACAAAACTAGCCGTTAGAGCTGAGCTGGCAGCTCTGACAGGCAACGGTCGACCGGCCCGGTCGACCGCCAACGGTCGGAAATATGACCGTTGGGCAACTGCGGTCGACCGAAACAACAGAGAGCACTGTAAGTGCTCCGGTCGACCGGAGCGGTCGACCGTCACAGTGCCTCAACGTGTACAGATTTGTGCACGTCCCGGTCGACCGACCTCAGCCTTAGTCGACTAGTCAGGCTACTAGTCGACTTGGTTGAAGCCTGGAACAAAAACTGGGTCAGAAAAACTGGGAAAATTATTTTATAAAAATCTTTTAACACTTCTAAAAAATCACCAAAAATAGTTTTATTATTTTATATGGAAACACAAACTTGTGATAAAAATTTCAAGACATATATTAATCATATCAATTCATTTTTGAGTCTTGTAAAGTTTATCAAAACCAACACTTGTATTTTTATCAAACTTGATTTTTCAATACATGAATAGGGATATCAAAATAAGTTTGTCTAGCAAGTTAAAGCATGTATGTATAACTAGAATACATCTACTATACATATAAAACATGTAAACTTGTTTTGATCTACTATTCATGAAAAACAAATCCAAAACATAAAACTTTTTGTGTGTTGTGCACTTGAGCATATCAATTATACTAAACTTTACAAATGGATCTAAAACACACTATCTAAACTATGGATACCTAAGTCTTCTTGATGATCTTCATCTTCAAGTAGACTTGCTCCAAAACTCAATCCATGGGCTAGGCAATGTGTGATCTTGACGCTTTGGCCCTGGAATCATCATGAAAAGCTTCTAAACACCTTGTTGAAGCTAATCACCAACTAATATCTTGGTTAATGATCTGAAACTTAAACAACACAAGATTATTAGTAAACATAACTACATGAGTTAATCATCATCAAAACTAGAGTGGAAGGCCTTTGGGCCAACAATCTCCCCCTTTTTGATGATGACAAAACTCATGGAGTTATATATGTATGGATTAAAGTTAAGCTTCAAAGAAGCTCCCCCTTAACTCGTGCATAGACATAAATAATAAGATATGGAAATGAAACACATGAATATGTATGCAAGTATGGAGATAAACATGCAACAAGTATAAATCAAAATCTTTTTCTCCTATTTGCAATACAAAAAAATATATGCATAAATAACAAGGAAGACAAATACTTCTCCCCCTTAAGCAATGAAAACATGCATATAAACCCAAATACTTCTCCCCCTTTTTGTCAATCATCAACAAAGGGTTCAAAGTAAAATCAAATCAAACAAATTTATCTCCCCCTTTTTGTCAAAAACAAAAACAAGACCAATTAGGGGTAACTATAAACAATATGATATCAATAGAAAAATATGTCAATGAAGCATCTTGATATCAATTGAAAATTAACAAAGATCAATAGATGTTATATGCTATATACATTCATGAAGAGGAAGACGCTAAGTTAGCTTCCCTACACATATGCATTACATGAAAGAGGGATGTTAAGCCCTAATTCACATAACACACACTATGTAATGCATAAGAGGAGATGTGAAGCTCCCCCTACACACGTGTACCACATAACTAAGAGATGTTAAGCTCTTCAATACAAGATACACTCATCATGAATCTATATGCATATAGTCAATACAAATCAAAACTTTTATATTTTTCTTAAAAAAAAATTTTTAGATACCAATTTTAAGCAAAACACATGAAACATCTTGATATCAATTGAAATTAAACATAATAAATTTTGAATGTCTAAACAAAATTTTGATAGCAATTGTAAATAATTTTCATATTAAACATATGATACCAATATGAAATTTTCAATCATAAAGTAAGGGAGTGGGAAACAAATACCAATTGAAGAATCACCAATTGAAAGACAAAATTAAATTTCTCCCCCTTTATGAAATACCAACTAAAATGATGCATGGGCTTGATACCAATTTAAAATTAATCAATTAAAACAAAATTGAAGCTCAAGCACTAGCATAAACAAGATTTTGTGAAAATTTATATCTTAAGCAAAAACAAGTATATGTGTATGAAATGGAATGAGTACCAATCACCAATAGATGATACCAATTGAAAATATACTTACACAATAAACATATGAGTATACAAAAGGATCAAAATGATACCAATTGAAAGAGTTCAATGATACCAATTGACATAGCAATAAGTTCAAGTGTATACATCATATTACAATACCTCCCAATCATGGTTCAAGTTTTAAA
Source organism: Agave tequilana (assembly GCA_038442645.1). NCBI lineage: Eukaryota > Viridiplantae > Streptophyta > Magnoliopsida > Asparagales > Asparagaceae > Agave > Agave tequilana. Next base: position 24,648 of record JAVJIF010027445.1, read on the forward strand.
AGATTTACATTTTAAAGCATACAAGACCATGATCTCCCTTCCAACCGCCCATCGAAGGTAGGGGTTTTCAAAAATAGATTTGAAAATATAGTTTAGTTTGAAAATCTCTACCATAGTGAAGAATACCGTAACTAGTTAAATGGAAAATCTTTTAAACTAGTACGAAATCCTTCAAGCAAGGAATACAACAAAATAGTTTTTCATGAAATAAGAAATCCACATGAAAATCAACACTCTAATCCATTTAGCATAATGTTGACTCATGAAAACAAAACATGAGCAAGCAATAAAAGTGAGTGTACATATAAAGTGTGAATATCATAATCATGAAATTTTTTTTCATTAAGCTCAATTATTCCTTAATCATGAAAACACGAAAATCATCAAAACTTATTTAATCTTCATGGTAAATGTATGTCTAATACAAATTATAATATACATACATATCCAAAACACAACGAGTCCACTATTTATATATGCATGAAGGCACGTGGCTCAAAAGGATAAACATGTATATCTAATAGTTTGGACAAGATAGACATATACATGAAGTGAAAAACTCATAAACAAATTCAAAAATGAGAATACAAGTTTAAAATGTATGAATCATCAAAACTAGACTATACTAGCACATTTAATGGGTTCAAATAAGCATTCAACTCAAACATATATAGATTTATTTGTGGCCCACTATATGTACAAGTATAAATTCTAGTCTTAATGAAAACTAACATCTAAACAAGTAATCTTAACAAGAAGCATCAAAACACAATATAGAAATCATCATGATAAAACTAAAACATGATTACTATGTAAATTCACATGTATTAGATTCATGATGTACATTATAGCTTAAACAAAGGTGAGAACACTAAGTATGGGTTCATATAAGCATGTGTGTCTCAAATACTATACATGTATGTCAAGGATCTAATAAATATGATATTTACACACTAATCCATAGACAATGAAAACATGCTATAAAACATCAATATGAAAGCATGTAAACAATAATGAGTTAAGAATTGTTACCAAAATCTAGAAGGCAACTCTCCTTGTCTCCAAAACATGGTGGTCATCTCCACCAAATCTTCCCTTGAAAGTGATGCATCCAATTGATTTCCATGAAGCTCGGAACGCATCCACTCCAAGGTGCCATCACTCTCACGTCATGTGAGAGCCCACACCTACATTAAATAAAGGAGGGGTGTTCTTTGGTACCCATATCTTATTGGGTCCAAGGGGGTTAGTACCTTCTCTAACCCAAACAAACTTCTTTGCTAAATTCTCAACATGTAAACGATCATAGCAAAATTTAGCAAGATGGCCTTTTCGGCCACAATGTGTACATGTGTACACATGAGCATACATGTGTTGATGGTGTCCGTGTGGAGCATGTGTATGCCGTGGAGGGTGTGCATGCATAAAAGATGGAACTTGTTTCTTACGAACTAAGGTTTCCAAGCGTGTATGGTTCTTAGCACATTGGCTCATAGTGGAGCCCAAACAATCCATTTTCTTCTTCAACATGTTTATATCATTTTTTATCATAGAAGAAGTGGAGCATGCAAGGGGTGATCTAGGTGAAACTACCCTAGCATGGCAAACATGTTCATCAATCTTATTTTGCAAAGCAACATTTTTCTTTAAACAAACATTCAAATCATTTGAAATAGAAATTATTTTATTTTTCAAATCAACATTCTCTTTTAAAACAAAATCAATTTTTGAAGATAAGTTTTCATTTTTCTTCAAAATAGCATGGCAATCATTTTTATTTTTCAAAAAGTTATTTTCTTTAAGTGCAAGATCAAGTTGAGTTTTTAATGAATCCCTCTCATTAGCAATCTCCTCTTTCTCTTGCAAACACAATCAAGTCTAGAATGCAAACTTTTATTTTCTTTTTCAATTTCTAGACTTTTCTTTTTCAAAATCTTATAATTTTCTATTAACTTTTCACATACAATAGATAGTTCTTCATTTAAAGCATGGGGATCAATATTATCATCACATGAAGAACTAGCCCTATCATCACAATCTAAGTGGGGATCTGAATGTACCTCAAGGGAGTCATTCCCTTGGACCATGAAGCATTGAGAATCGGATTCTCCACTAGATTCCTCTTCTTGTTGGATTGGCAATAGAAGCTCGAAGGTGGTGGTGGTTGTCAATTTGTTCCACACTGCAAAGGCGGAATCAATGTTAGAAACACACATAAGATAATCTTTAGATAATGTGCTTCTAATGGCCTCTAGGGCTTGTGCATTGGCCCCTATATGATTGCTATCACTAAGGAAGGATTCCTTGGTAATGGCAAGGTAAACTTTATGACCTAGGGTTTGCAAATAAACGGTCATCCTAATTTTCCAAACATGAATGTTAGAAGGGTCAAACATAGGTGGGGTCATGAAGGCCATGGTAAACTATATGAGTGTGCAAACAAGCAAATGCAAACAAGAGATTAGCCTAAAATGAGGATCTTTTACTCTAGGTTGTTAGACCAAATCAGAGTACCAAGCTCTGATACCAATTGAGAAGGAACACCTAGAGGGGGTGAATAGGTGTTAGTGCTAATCTAGAACTAAATGCAAAACTAAGTGCGCTAAATGCGGAAGCTAATGCAAATCTTGCACAAACTTAATACAACACAACAAGTGTAGCCGAATTCCCCGTGAAGGGCTCTGGACTAACTCCTCTTGATTCCCCTTGAATGGGTTGAGGTGCTATGTGAAGCTCTTATTGGTTAAGTATAAGTTAGGCACACACACAAGCAGCAAAGCAAATAAGGATGAATAGCAATAAGAATATATGCAAGGCAACACAAGCAAATAGATATGTATGATATGAATTATGCTCAACACAAGCAACTATGATATGATGTTATGTATGATGCTTTGCACAAATATAAAGAGAGAGTTTAGAGACAAGTAGATCAAACGCAAACACAATGATATGTTTCGAGGTTCGAGCACCCTTGCTCTACATCCCCGCCTACACCACCGTGTAGGATTTCCAATCCACTATACCGTCCACCGAGGACTCCCACCGAGGGAACCTTCACCGAGAAGGATTTTTACAACAATGGAGTACCGAACTCCCTCTCAAACAACCACCTCACAACCGAGGGTAGGCCCGTAGCCAAACAACAATAACAACAACAACCAACACCTCTACCGAAGAGGGTTTACAACCAAAAACCAACTCCACCTCACCAAGAGGGAGTAAACACCAATCTCCATCTCACAATAGAGGGAGCAAACCAACAACCCAAATCACAACCTCAACCTCTACCAAAGAGGGGGCAACCAAGAAATCAAGGGTTTACAATAAGTGGTATATCTCAACCACAAACCTCTTTCCTTTTTTCACAAATACAAGATCCTAATAGATTAGGATAGAAGATATAGCTCAAGTGTGGAAACTAGGTGTTTTTTGGAAACAAGCAACAAAGAAAAACTACTTGAAAAATCTCTTGAAGATGATTAAAAGTGAAATCCAATTCAATATCCCAAAAGCCTAATTTTCTTTGATTTTTCAAAACCCAAAACAATAAATGAAATCTTTTTAGCACAAAAACTATTTTGAAAACTTATTTAAACACTAGAGAAACACTGAAATTTTTCTTCTTGAAAACCTTAACAAAACAGCCCAAGAGATGGGGTATTTATATAGCCCCCAAACAAAACTAGCCGTTAGAGCTGAGCTGGCAGCTCTGACAGGGAACGGTCGACCGGCCCGGTCGACCGCCAACGGTCGGAAATATGACCGTTGGGCAACTGCGGTCGACCGGCCCGGTCGACCGAAACAAACAGAGAGCACTGTAAGTGCTCCGGTCGACCGGAGCGGTCGACCGTCACAGTGCCTCAAACGTGCACAGATTTGTGCACGTCGGTCGACCGGCCCGGTCGATCGACCTCAGCCTTAGTCGACTAGTCAGGCTACTAGTCGACTTGGTTGAAGCCTGGAACAAAAACTGGGTCAGAAAAACTGGGAAAATTATTTTATAAAAATCTTTTAACACTTCTAAAAAATCACCAAAAATAGTTTTATCATTTTATATGGAAACACAAACTTGTGATAAAAATTTCAAGACATATATTAATCATATCAATTCATTTTTGAGTCTTGTAAAGTTTATCAAAAACCAACACTTGTATTTTTATCAAACTTGATTTTTCAATACATGAATAGGGATATCAAAATAAGTTTGTCTAGCAAGTTAAAGCATGTATGTATAACTAGAATACATCTACTATACATATAAAACATGTAAACTTGTTTTGATCTTCTATTCATGAAAAACAAATCCAAAACATAAATCTTTTTGTGTGTTGTGCACTTGAGCATATCAACTATACTAAACTTTACAAATGGATCTAAAACACACTATCTAAACTATGAATACCTAAGTCTTCTTGATGATCTTCATCTTCAAGTAGACTTGCTCCAAAACTCCATCCATGGGCTAGGCAATGTGTGATCTTGACGCTTTGGCCCTGGAATCATCATGAAAAGCTTCTAAACACCTTGTTGAAGCTAATCACCAACTAATATCTTGGTTAATGATCTGAAACTTAAACAACACAAGATTATTAGTAAACATAACTACATAAGTTAATCATCATCAAAACTAGAGTGGAAGGCCTTTGGGCCAACAATGTATATGAATATGTATATAGAAATATAGACTGTGTGCATTTTGTTTTGCATTATGTAAGTATGTATGTATGTATATATGTACATCAGTATTTATGTACACATAACTATGCATGTAGTAATATCTTTGTATAGAGATTAATATAGTCTTGAAAATTCAAGGCTTAGCTATTTACGTCCACTAAGGAATCAGAATTAATACATTTGGGCCTCCCTCTCCATTTCCTTTTGTCTTTCACAATCGGTCTTCCATTCTCTTCTCATCCTCTCTTTTTTGCCAGATCAATCGTGCATATCCTCTCTGCTTTCTGCACTCTTCCTACTCAATGTGCTCCACTATCCTTTCCTCTCAGCGTCCCAAGAACTAAATAAAAAAATATTAGAAATTGTTCTATTTTCTTGCTAATTCTATAAAACTTATGGAACTCTAACTTTCCATTAGAATAACTTTTCAGGCACCAAACTTCCACATCACTAAATACATGTTCCTCCACACATGATGCATGTTATTAAGACTGTCTTTAACTGCTTGAACCCTCCTCCCAGGTCCTTCAAGACTGGTACCAGTGGGTTGTTTGGTGCCCGACCCCATAGATGAGGATTTCAAGATAAATCAGTTTTTGATCTAGTGTTTGAGCAACAAAGATAGGTCTTTTGTGTAGTTTGTTATCTTTGGCAATGAGTACATCTCTGGGATCAATAAAGCCCATGGGCTGTAAATGTGAACATCAACGAAGGGTGATCGAGTTCTTTTGTCGAGCAACTTTTCTAATATTATAGTTTCTTTTTTAAATATAAATTTGTGTGACTTGGAGACAATTCAAACTTGTTAGCCATTTCAAAACTTGGTGTCAAGACTGTAAGTTTGGTACTGATGTCTTGATAGGTTTATTTCTATATTTTCATTTGTTATCATTACAAAATGCTATTGTGTTTATTTTTTTAAGTTTTTGCAGGTGGGTGTGAGGTTGGTTTCTCGTGAAGCATTTTTAAAGCATCTATAAGAGGTTATTTATTTGTTATTAATATTTTATAATAAATTTTTACTACATATAAATTTTCTCTATTATAGTTAAATTTTATTTATTTATAGTTAAAGTTTGCATAATAAAGCTACAATATGTACAGTGTAATCCTTTAAGTGATTTTTTCAAATTTTTATACTCTAAGCTCATTCTTTTTTTCCTTTAAAATTTAGTCAAAACTAACCGAAGGAGATTTTCTACCGGGACTCATATACAAATTTTGTCTATTTTATCTGTTCGTCTTTATCCGCGCGAGAGAGAAAGAGCAGCATCGATGCCGCCCTCTCTCCCATCCAACCTTCTTCCCCCTTCTCTTATCTCCCCTCCAGCCTACTTCCTCCTCTCCCTCATCCTTCCTTTTCTTCGCCACTCGCCAGTGGAATTTGGTAGGTTCCCTACCGCTGATGCGGTATACTAGTTAGATGATGTAGACTGGCAGACATGCATGTATGTTATGTATGTTATTATACATATATGTATATTCTTTGTATGTATATGTCTATGTCTATATGTGTGTATATCTTTATTTATATGCATGAGTCTAAATGTGTGTGTGTATATATATATATATATATATATATATATATATATATATATATATATATATATATATGTATGTATGTATGTATGTATATGTATGTATGTGCCTTTACATTAGTAAATATATATTTATATGTGTGTGTCTATATGTGTGGATGTATCTGTATATGTGGATACATATGTGTGTGTGTGTGTCTCTGTATCTGTGTTTGTATTTGTTTATATATGTGTATTCATGCAACAATATACATGAATATTGCTATATATTTTTCATATATGTGAATAATATGTTTATATATCTATATATGTGAATATGTATGTGTATATATATATACATATATACTTATATAAAATATAGAAATGTAGAATTGTTTGTGTGTTTTTTTTTTGCGTGGTTGTGTTATGTGTGTATATGGATATGTATGTAAGTAGGTATGTGTGTGTATACGTATTTATGTACACATGTATAATTATGCATGTAGTAATATGTATGTACAGTGAATAATATAGTCTTGAACATGCAAAGCTTAGCTATGCACATTTACGAAGGAATCAGATTTAATACATTCACGCCTCTCTCTATTTCCTCTCATGTCTCACAATCGGTCTTTCTCTTTCTTCTCGTCCCCTCTCTTATGTCGAGTTAATCATGTCATCTCCTCTGTGCACTCCTCTCTTCCTCAGTGTGCCCCACTTCTCTCTTATCCTTTCCTCTTCGCTTCCCAAAAATTAACTTAGAGAACAATATTAGCAATTGCTCTGCTTTCCCTCTAATTTTATAAAACTCATGAAGCTCCATCTCTCTATTAGAATAACTTTTCAAGGGCCTAACTTTCACATCAATGCATGTCCTTTTCAAACATGATGCATGTTCTTAAGACCGTCTTTGACCTCTTTGAACCCTCTTCCCAAATTCTTCAAGACTTGCATTATGACCTCCTCTAATATAACTTTATATAACATTTGCCAAACCCTTCAACACTTGCATTCTGACCTCCTCTACTATGACTTTATATAACATTTGTCAAACTCTTTCGTATTCACCAGCCGCTTCTGTTGCTTTTTTCTTCCACTACTTCTAGATACCCTACCACAAGTTTCCTTACACTAAGAAGCTGTTAGACTACCAATGCATGCACACCCGTCTTTTTCTGGACCGCATGAGATTTGGCCTTTCACTTCCTGGTCGTCAAGACTTTCCACAGGTATCGAGGCCAAATACATGATTTACATGTAGTCTCTCATGGTAAAGATCCGGTACCTGCGGGTAATTTGTTGCCTGACATAATAGATGAGGATTTCAAGAGGAAGTTAGTTTTTGATCTAGTGTTCGTGTAACAAGGAAAGGTCTTCTGTGTTGTTTGTTATCTTTGGCAACAAGTACATCTCTGGGATCAATAAAGTCGCGGGCCCTAAATTTAAATGTCAACGAAGGGTGATCAAGACCTTTTGGCGACAAATTTTCCAATTTTTTTTTGAATATAATTTTGCTAGTGCAGGTGATTTGGAGACAATCCAAACTTGTTCACCGTTCTCAAAACTTGGTGTCAAGACTAGAAGGTTGTTTTTGATGTCTTGACAGGTTTGTCTCTTTATTTTCATTATTATTATTACAAAACAGTATTATATATATATATTTTCAGTTTTTGCAAGTGGGTGTTCAGTTGATTTCTCGTGAAGCATTTTTGGAACATCTATTAGAGGTAAGTTATTTGTTACTTATAGTTTTATGTTATTTTTTACTGCATATAAATATCTTTGTTAGGCACATGTCCATTAATTTACAGTTAAAGTTTGCTTGCATAAAAAAGTTACATCGGTAAGACATGCAAGGCATGTGTACTATAATCTTTTAAGTTATTGTCTCAAATTTTTATACTTTAAGTTCTTTCTTTCTTTTTCCTTCAAAATCTAGTTAGGTAATGTGGTCTGGCACACATGCATAAATGTTATGTATGGATATGTTGTTTGTATACATGTATGTACGTTGTATGTATGTATTTGTGTATATGTCTATATTTATATGTGTCTATGCTTTATTTATGTGTATGAGTATATATGTTTGTACATAGCTATATATGTGAATATATATGTATGTATGTAATGTATGTATGTATGTGCCTATATCTTAGTATATATCTGTGTATGTGTATGTGTGTATTTGTGTCTATATACATGTACGTATTTGAATATGTGAATATATATGTGTGTATGTCTCTGTATTTGTGTATGTACATGTGAATATATATATACACATATATTTATTTATATATATCTGTTTGAATGCAATTATATATGTGAATATTGCTATATATGTGTGTGTATGTTAAATATGTGTGGATTTGTATACATACATATATATACATATACATATATATATACATATATGTGTGTGTGTGTGTATACACGTATGTATATATATATATGTATGTATGTGTGTGTGTATACATATATATATACACATATACACACACACATATACACACACACATATACATACATACATATATGTATAAATATTTCTAATATAGACATGTTTGTGTTTGATTTTATTTGTGCGCGTGTTATGTAAGTATGTGTGTGTGTGTGTGTATATCTATGTACATATGTATTTATGTACACATGTATAAATGCATGTAGTAATATGTGTGGATAATGATTAATATAGTTTTGAATGTGCTAAGCAAACTGTGCACATTCACTAAGGAATCAGAATTAGTGCGTTCGCGCCTCCATTTCTCCTCTCATCTCACAATCGATCTATATCCCTCTCTCTTCTCCTCCCCTCTTACACCGGGTCAATCGTGTCATCTACTCTTTATGTACTTCTCTCTTCCTCCTCAATGTGTCCCACTCCTCTCCTTTCCTCTCAGCATCCAAAGAACAATATAGCAATTACTTTGCTTTCCCTCTAATTCTATAAAATCATGTAGCTCTATCTCTCTATTAGACAACTTTTCAAATGCCTAACTTTCACATAACTAAAATACATGTCTCTCACACATGTTGCGTGTTCTCAAGGCCGCCTTCAACCTCTTTGAACCCTCCTCCTAGATCCTTTAAGACTTGCATCCTGACCTCCTCTGTGATGAATTTATATAAGATTTGCCATTTTTTTTGTATCCAATAGTCGCTTCCATCGCTTTGTTCTATCATTTCTTTTAGATATACCACGCCACAAGTTTTCCTACGCTGAGATGATGCTATTGGACAACCAAATGCGCGCACACCCACTTTTTTCTTGATCTTATGAGATTGGCCTTTCACTTCGTGATCATTAGACTTTCCACAGAGATTGAGGCCAAATACATGGTTTACATGTAGTCTCTCATGGCAAACAGTTGGTACCTGTGGATTATTTGGCGTCGGACACCATAGATGAGGATTTCAAAAGAAAGTTTTTGATCTAATGTTCGTGCAACAAGGAAAGGTCTTCTGTGTTTGTTTGTTATCTTCAACAACAAATACATCTCTAGAATCAATAAAGTTGTAGGCTCTAAATGTGAGTCGAAGAGTAATCTGGTTCTTTTTTCGAGCAACTTTTGTAATGTTATATGTTTTTTTAATATGATTTTGCTGGAGATAATCCAAACTTGTTAACAGTTCTCAAACTTGGCGTCAAGACTAGAAGGTTGGTATTGACGTCTTTGGAAGTTTGTTTCTTTATTTTCATTTATTATTATTACAATATATTATTATGTTTATTTTTCTAGTTTTTGCAGGTGGGTGCTGGTTTCTCTTGAAGCATTTCTGAAGCATCTATAAGAGGTTAGTTATTTGTTATTTATTAATTTTATAATAAATTTTTATTGCATATAAATTTCTCTATTATAGTTATATGTTTATTTATTTACAGTTAAAGTTTGCATAATAAAGCTACAATATGTATATCCTTTAAGTGATTTTTTTTTCAAATTTTTATAATCTAAGCTCATTCTTCCTTTTTTTCTATAAAATGCAGTCAAAATTGACCGAAGGGAGTTTTCTCTTGTGACTTGTATTCAAATTTTGTTTCTCTTATTTATTCATCTTCATCAGCGTAAGAGAGGGAGGGAGAGAGCGGCGGCATCGCCGCCGCGGGAGAAACAATAACGCGACCCTCTCTCCCCTCCAACCTCTTTCTTCTTCCCCCTCCTATCTGCCCTTCAGCCTCCTTCCTCCCCCTCCCCTCTCTTTTTTCCTCTTCTTTGTCACTCGCAAGTGGAATTTTGTTGGTTCGCCACCGTTGACGTGATATGTTAGTTAGATGATGTAGACTGGTAGACATGCATGCATGTTATGTATGTTTCTATACATATGCGAATATTGTATGTATGTATTTGTGTATATGTATATGTCTGTGTCTATATGTGTGCGTGTCTTTATTTATGTGCATGAGTCTAAATGTGTGTATGTAACTAGATACATGAATATATTTGTGCATATGCCTATATATTAGTAAATATATATTATATATGTGTGTGTTTATATATGTGGATGTATTTATATATGTGAATATATGTGTGTGTCTCTGTATCTGTGTTTGTGTGTTTATATCTTTGTATGCATGTAACAATATATGTGAATATTGCTATATATTTTCATGTATGTGAATATATCAATGTCACTGTATGTTTATCTATATATGTGAATATGTATGTGTATATATGTATACATATATACTTATATTTGTGTGTTTTTATTTACGTGTTTGTGTTAAGTATGTATATGCATATGTGTCTGGGTATATGTGTGTGTATACGTATTTATGTACACATTTATAGTTATGGATGTAGTAATATTTGTGTATAGTGATTAATATAGTCTTGAACATGCAAAGCTTAAAGGCACATTCACTAAGGAATCAGAATTAATACATTCGCGCCTTTCTCTATTTCCTCTCATGTCTCATAATCGATCTCTCTTTCTTCTCCTTCCCTCTCTTATGCCGAGTTAATCGTGTCATCTCCTCTGTGCTCTCCTCTGTCTTCCTCCTCAATGTGCCCTACATCTCTCCTATCGTTTCCTCTTCTCTTCCCAAGACCTAACTTAGAGAACAATATTAGCAATTGCTCTGCTTTCTCTCTAATTCTATAAAACTCATTGAGCTTCATCTCTCTATTAGAATAACTTTTCAAGGGCCTAACTTCTACACCTTTTTAAACATGATGCACGTTCTTTAGACCATCTTTGACCTCTTTGAACCCTCTTCCCAAATCCTTCAAGACTTGCATTTTGACCTCCTCTACTATAACTTTATATAACATCTGCCAAACCCTTTCATATCCACCAGCTGCTTCCATTGCTTTTTTCTTCCACTACTTCCAAATACCCCACTATAAGTTTCCCTACACTAAGATGAAGTTGTTAGACTACCAATGCGCGCGCACCCGCCTTTTTCTGGACCGCATGAGATTTGGTCTTTCACTTCCTGATCATCAAGACTTTCCACAGGTATCGAGGCCAAATGCATGATTTACAGTCTCTCATGGTAAAGAGTCGGTACATGTGGTAATTTGTTACCCGTAATAGACGAGGATTTCAAGAGAAAGTCAATTTTGATCCAGTGTTCGTGCAACAAGGAAAGGTATTCTGTGTTGTTTGTTATCTTTGGCAACAAGTACATCCCTGGGATCAATAAAGCCGTGGGCCCTAAATGTGAAAGTCGACGAAGGGTGATCAAGTTCTTTGTCGAGCAAATTTTCCAATATTGTATTTTTTTTAATATAATTTTGCTAGTGCAGGTGATTTGGAGACAATCCAAACTTGTCCACCGTTCTCAAACTTGGTATCAAGACTAGATGGTTGGTATTGATGTCTTCACAAGTTTTTCTTTTTATTTTCATTTATTATTATTACAAATATTATCATGTATATTTTTCCAGTTTTTGCAAGTGGGTGCGCGATTGATTTCTCGTGAAGCATTTTTGAAACATCTATCAGAGGTTAGTTATTTATTGTTTATAGTTTTATATTAATTTTTATTGCAATAAATATCTTTGTTAGGCACATATCCATTTATTTACAATTAAAGTTTGCATAATAAGCTACATCGGTAAGACATGCAAGTAGGGGTGCCATCGGATCGGATACGGATCGGATATTACCTCTACCATATCCATATCCGCACCCAACCTTCGGATACGGATACGGATACGGATATTGGCGGATGTGAAAAAATGATATCCGTATCCGCCAAAATCGGATATCAGATATAAATCGGATATTAGCGGATCGGATGCGGATACTAATCGGATATGTTAAAAATGGATATGATTAAAGATAAATTAAACAAAAATACTTATATTACTTTTTATCTCATCTACTACAATATTAAATGTGATACATACTATGATATTATTGTGTACATATCAATACATTCATCATATTCATTGTCATTTGACTTCTATAACAATAGATTACACGTCCTCCGGTGCTAAATGCCGATTCGGATGACATGATTGATGTCGAAATACTCAAAATATCATGTGGTGCTCTTGCAAGAATCGAATACTTTTCACTATTACTTTTTCACCAACTCAAAATATCAAAATTTAATACCTTATTCCATTGAAGAATAGTCTTCTCCATACCGATATCATTACGAAGCACGCAACATTCGGATATCGGATCGGATACGAATAAGATATTACTTTTACTATATCCGTATCCGCACCTACCATTCGGATACGGATACGGATACGAATATTGACGGATGTGAAAAAATGATATCCGTATCCGGATTGGAGGCGGATTCGGATGCGGATATCCGCGGATAATCCATATCCGGTGGCACCCCTACATGCAAGGTATGTATATGTTATGTATGTTTGTGTACATGTATGTGTGTTGTATGTATGTGACTATGTGTGTGTAGTTATGTTTATGAGTTTATGTGTGTGTATGTACTATATATGTGAATATATTTGTATGTGCCTATATAGTATATATGTGTGTGTGTGTATATGTGTGTAGGTGTCTATATATGTATATATATTTGTATAAGTGAGAATATATGTATATACTATATATGTGAGTATATGTGTATGTGCCTATATATTAGTATATATCTGTGTGTTGGGGTGTGTATGTGTGTCTATATATATATATATATATATATATATATATATATATATATATATATATATATATATATATATATATATATATATATGTATGTATTTGTATATGATGTTATGTATGTTTGTGTTGTATGTATGCATTTATGTACATGTGAATGTGTGTGTGTGTCCCTAGTTATGTGTATGAGTTTATATGTGTGTGGTTGTGTGTGTTTGTATATGTATGTGTCAGCATATATGTATATATTTGTATATGTGAGAGTATGTATGTATTTACTATATATGTGAATATGTGTATATGTGAATATATATGTGTATGTGCCTATATATTAGTATATATATGTGTGTGTGTGTGTTGATGTGTGTCTATATTTGTATTTGTGAAAATATATAAGTCTGCACTATATATGTGAATATATATACAAACACGTATGTGCCAATATATTTGTGTGTGTGTGTATAGATATGTGTATGTATTTCTGTACTATACATGTGAATATACACACACACGTATGCGCCAATATATTTGTGTGTGTGTGTGTGTGTGTGTGTGTTTGTGTGTGTATAGATATGTGTATGTATTTGTATATGTGAGAATATAAATGTGTATGTCCCAATATCTGTGTATGTATATGTGAATATATAAGTATGTATTTATATATGTGTATGCATTCAACTATATATGTGAATATATATATGTGTATATATGTATACTTATATGCTTATATAAATATAGAAATGTAGACATGTTTGCTTGGATGTGTTATGTAAGTATGTATGTACACACACGTATGCGCGCGCGCGCATGTGTAATTACATATTTATGCACATGTATAAATATGCATATAGTTATATGTGCATATAGGGATTAATAGTCTTGAACATGCAAAACTTAGTTGGGCACATTCACTTAGGAATCAAAATTAATACGTTGGCGATCTCTTTTCATTTCCTCATCTTTCACAATTAGTTTTTCTCTCTTCTCCTCCCCTCTCTTATGCGGGGTCAACCATGTCATCTCGAGGACTTTGCAGTCTTCGTTCTCTTTCTCATCAATGTGTCGCACTCCTCTCCTCGCGTCTCTGCATCTCAAGAACTAAGGGAACAATATTAGCAATTGTTCTGATTTCTCTCTAATTCTATAAAACTCATGGAGCTCCATCTCTCTATTAGAACAACTTTTCAAGCGCCTAACTTTAACATCACTAAGAACATGTCCCTTCATATATCACATTCTCAAGACTGCCTTCGACCTCTTTGAACCCTCCTCCAGGTCCTTCAAGACTTGCATCCTTACTCCTCTACTATGACTTTATACAAGATACGCCAAACCCTTTTGTATCCACCTGCCGCTTCCATCGCTTTTTTACCACTACTTCTAGATACCCCACAAATTTCCCTTACACTGAGATGATGTTGTTGGACAATCAATGTGTGTGCACCCGTTTCTTTTTACTACATGAGATTCAGCTTTAACTTTCTTGTCATCAAGACTTTCCACAGTGATCAAGCCCAAATACATGATTTATATGAGTCTCTCACGGCTAAGTGCCGGTATATATGTGTTATTTGGTTCTTGACACCTTGTAAGAGAACTTCAAGAAAAAGTCAGTTTTTGATCCAGTGTTCGTGCAACAAGGAAAGGTTATATGTGTTGTTTGTTACCTTTGGCAACTAGTACATTTCTGAGATAAATAAAGCCGTGGCTGCAAATGCAAATGTTGACGAAGGATGATCAGGTTCTTCTGTTGAGCAACTTTTCTAATACTTTTTTGAATATAATTTTGCTAGTGCAGGTGATTTGGAGATAATTCAAACATGTTCACCATTATCATACTGGGTGTCAAGACTAGAAGATTGGTATTGAAGTCTTGACAGGTTTTGTCTTTTTATTTTTATTTATTCTCATTACAAAAAATTATTATTTATATTCCTTCAGTTTGTGCAGGTGGATGTACAGTTAGTTGGTTTCTCGTAAAGCATTTTTGAAGTATCTATAAAAGGTTAGTTATTTGTTATTTATTAATATTTTATGTTAACTTTTTACCGCATATAAATACATCTGTTATAGTTAAGTGTCTATTTATTTATAGTTGCAAAATAAAGCTACATCATTAAGACAAGCAAGGTATGTTTACTATAATCCTTTAAGTGTTTTTTTTTTCAAAATTTTAAATTCTAAGCTCATTTTTTCTTTTTTCTTCCAAATCAAGTTAGATAATGTGGACTAGCACACCTACATGTATGTTATGTATGTTGTATGTATGTATGTATGTATTTGTGATGTGAATATGTCCATGTCTATTACATATGTGTGTGTGTCTCTAGTTATGTGGTGTATGAGTTTATATGTGTGTGACTGTATATGTATATATGGGTGTGCTTATATATGTGTGTGTTTGTGTGTGCATGTGTCTATATATATGTGTGTGTGTATTTGTATATGTGAGAATATATGTGTATGTCTCAATATCTGTGTATATATGTGAATATATAAGCATGTCTATATTATATCTGTGTATGCATTCAACTATATATGTGTTTATATGTGTATACATATATAAATATAAAAATGTAGACATGTTTGTGTTTGTTTTATTTGCTTGGGTGTGTTATGTAAGTATATGTACACACATATATGTTTTTATGTATTTATGTGCACATATATAATTATGCATGTTGAAATATATGTGCATAGGGATTAATATAGTCTTGAATGCACAAAGCTGTGCACATTCACTTAGGAATCAGAATTAATTCATTGGTGCCTCTCTCTCTCTCTCTCCATTTCTTCTCATTTCTCAGAGTCGGTCTTTCTCTCACTTCCCACTGTCTTAATGTCATCTCCTCTGTGTGCTCCTCTCTCTCTTCCTCGTCAGTGTATCCCACTCTTCTCTTCTCTTCTCTTCTCCTCTCCACGTCCCAAGAACTAAGGGAACAATATTAGCAATTACTCTGCTTTCCATCTAATTTTATAAAACTCATGAAGCTCAATCTCTATATTAGAAAAACTTTTTTCAAGTGCCCAACTCTCACACAACTAAAAACATTTCCCTTCACACATGATGCACGTTCTCAAGATCGCCTTCGACCTCTTTGAACCCTCCTCTCAGTTCGTTCAAGACTTGCATCCTGACTCCTCTACTATGATTTTATATAAAATCTGACAAACTCTTTCATATCCACTAGCTGCTTCCATTGCTTTCCTCTACCTCTACTTCTAGATACCTCAGCACAAGTTCCCCTGCACTGAGATGATGTTGTTGGAAATCATGTTGCGCACACTAACCTTTTTTGGACCGCATGAGATTGGGCTTTAAACTTTCTTGTCATCAAGACTTTCCACAGGGATTGAGCCCAAGTACATGGTTTACATGTAGTCTCTCACGGCAAAGAGCTGGTACCTGTGGGTATTTGGTTCCCGACACCATATGTGAGGATTTCAAGAGAGTTTTTGATTCATTGTTTCATCTAACAAGGAAAGGTCTTATATGTTGTTTGTTAGCTTTGGCAACGAGTACATTTCTGGGATAAATAAAGTCATTGCTCTAAATACGAACATCGACGAAAGGTGATCAGGTTCTTTTCTCGAGCAACTTTTCTAATGTTACATTATTTTTTAATATAATTTTTCTAGTGCAAGTGATTTGGAGACAATCCAAACTTGTTCACTGTTCTCAAACTTGATGTCAAGACACTAGAAGGTTGGTATTGATGTCTTGACAGGTTTGCCACTTTATTTTCATTTATTATCATTATAAAATGTTATTATATATATTTTTGCAGTTTTTGCAGTTTGGTGTGTGGTTGATTTCTCGTAAAGGAGTTTTGAAACATCTATCAGATGTTAGTTATTTGTTATTTATTTATTAATGTTTTATGTTAATTTTTATCGCATATAATTATCTTTGTTATAGTTAAATATCTATTTATTTACAATTAAAGTTTGCAAAATAAAGCTACATTGTTAAGACAGTCAAGGTATGCATACTATAATCTTTTAAGCGATTTTTACAAACTTTTATACTCTAAGCTCATTCTTTCTTTTTTTCTTTCAAATCAAGTTAGATAATGTGGAGTGGCGCACATATATGTATGTTTGTATACATGTATATATGTTGTATGTATGTATTTGTGATGTGAATATGTCTACGTCTCTATATATGCGTGTTTCTAGTTATGTGTAGGAGTCTATATGTGAATATATAAGTGTATGTGCCTATATATATGTATGTGTGTTTGTGTTGTGTGTGTTTGTGTGTGTATGCGTATGTGTCTATATATGTATATGTATTTGAATATATGAGAATATATGTGTGTGTCAATATCTGTGTATGTATATGTGAATATATAACTATGTGTTTATTATATCTGTGTATGTATTCAACTATATATATGAATATATATGTGTATATATGTATGAATATATACTTAGAAAATATGGACTGGTGCACATACATGTATGTTATGTATGTTAGCATACATGTATGTATTTGTATGCATGTATTTGTGTATATGTGAATATGTTTGTGTCTTGTATGTATGTGTCTCTAGTTGTGTTCAGTTTATATGTGTCTGCAACTATATATTAATATATATATGTGTATGTGCTTATATATTAGTTTGTGTATACATCTATGTATGTGTATGTGAAACTATATCTGTGTATGTTGGGATAAATTTCTAGGGAGAATTTATCTACACTTAATTTGTGATGGGATTTTGAAGATAGAGAATAGACAATGCAAACGTTAGAGGATTTACGTGAAAAATCCCGCAGGGGGAAAAATCTGGGACTCCAAGCTCTATTACAGACTTTCTCTAGGATGTCCTTCCCTATGTGAAGGAGGGGATCGAATTTTATAGTTGAAGGGTAGTGGGCGAGTCATGGCTTCCGAGATTTTCGCCTTCGAATCTGCCCATGATATAGTTGTGCATAGCAACATCCCAGCTGCTACAGGACAAAAAGGAGAAGTTGTGTGACGCCCCGATCCTGTGGGTACGGAGACGTCACTGCGACGTATATACACAGGTCAGAAATACCCTTACGTATATACGCTAAGCATCAGTACAGGTAAGAATAAGAGTGCGGAAGCACGGTGGTAATATATATTCCAACAGAAAAGTACAAGTACATGGTTATCACAGAGAGTGATACAATATTACAGGAATATTACATCACCAGAAAAAGTAAAAGTACATCATATGAAGAGATATATAAAAGCTAAGAGCTGCTCACGAGCAGCAAGAGGGGTCTCGAGAACCGAACGGGAGAAGAACTGGGAGGAAGAACTGCGGCGATGGTCCAAGCTTCTGCTGTACTCCGATCGTCACAGAAGAATCCGCTGCGTACTCTGATCAGCTACAGCAAGGCCACCAAGGTCCGGTCTCTAAAATCTGGACATGAGAATCTAGAGTTGTCAGACGCAACCCTACAAGTACATATAATAAAGTCAAATGGCGTGCATACAGGTACACGTGTACATGATCAAGTGATGTGGTCCAAGTATGCAGGTGTAAGTAATAACAAATAACATAAGGAAAATTAAAGGAACGACAGTAAATCATATATATCGATGAATCTGAAACTGAAACATGCATGGAAGACAGCATGAAGAGCATAGGTACATATAAACATGTGATAAATATAAGTATGAACAAAACTAGTTGTACAAGCTCAGATTATGGATTCACGGGATAGATACGTCAAGGGATAATCCAAACAAGGAAACCCTCATCTATATACCACATACCTCATGTCGCCACCGTCTGAGTTTATACAACTTGAGTTGCCCTAAGGGTAATAGAACTATAGTGTATTTGGGGTAATCAGCATGTGTCATAAAGTAAGGTATCAACTCAGGGTATAATACTATGATTGGAATATAAAAGTGTTGCATTTTAATTTATCCAATAATAATAATAAGTACCATTTGATATTTCAATCGCCTCCCTACCAGCGCCTCACATCACCGATAGTCCATACTAAAGTTCGCACTCTGTAGAACTTACCCGGGTCTGATATGAGTACTAGGACCCGAACAAAGGAGAGACCAAATATCACACGTTCCTAATATTATTACTGTTTGGTTGTTTTATGTTATTCATCCGATTCATATGCTTTTGTATATGCTAGTGGTACACATACATCCACTTATGAATAAGACAAGTTATTATTTGAAAACTGATAAATCTGATGGCTCATATTTATAATGGGTCCCGTCTCTACCCGGGACTAGCTCAGGAGTACAGGCTACTGCTTCCAGGGACTTATCATTACGCGCCCCACACGGCACTTCAGATTCAGGCTACTGCTTCCAGGGACTTATCAATACGCGCCCAACACGGCACTTCAGATTCAGGCTACTGCTTCCGGGGACTTATCATTACGCGCCCCACACGACACTTCAGAAATATCACCATTATAAATATGACATCATACCAGTTTCCATCAGTTTTCCCCACCCTAGTGTAAGTTGAGTATTTTATTATATATGTTGCCTAAAGATAATGTCCACAAGTGTATACAGTATAACCATGATTATCCAACTACGGGAATTAACAGGAGTATAATATCAGGAGTCACCCTTTTTCAGGGGTTCAGGAATACAAGAGTTTAGGAGTACAAGAGTTCAGGAGTACAGGAGTTTAGGAGTACCAAATATCTGGTAACAGTATAATAATCATGCCAAGTCCTCGTAAAAATAATAGCCATGAATATGCAATATAATACAGGTGCTATAATATCAGGTCAAGTGTCAAGTGTTATTATATCAGGTGTCAGGTAGCAGGTGATAAGTATAGCATGATAAGTATCGGTGTTAGATATCAAGTAATAAGTATAGCATGGCAAGTACCGGTATCAGATACCAAGTAATAAGTATAGCATGAACGGTGTCAGATATCAAATAATAAGTATAGCATGGCAAGTACCGTGTATACATATCAGGGTCAGGTAACTAATATATCGGTGAGAGTCGCAACATCAAATACTAGGTATCAACCGATCACGTAACATGGTACAGGAAAACGACATAAACATTTCAAACACTTCACAACATTATTTCTAACAATAATAAATTTATCTATTTATTAGCCATGCGAAGTCGAGTGAAGCGGGAGCAGATTTAGGCATACTCAGTATAATACCGCGACAAAGTATAATAATGGCCGGCAGCTATTTATAAAGCATGATAATAATTTATATAACATATACTAACTTGCATAAAGAGACATCATACATTAAAAGTAAGATAATAATTATTAAATATGAAATGATGGTAATAAAGTAAGAAATGTCAAAGAAATGTACTCGCCTATCACCGGAATGAAAATATCGAGAAAAATCCGAGAAATCCGTGAACCACTGCGAGCAAGCCACTAGCCCATAAATATATATTAAAATATATAAATATAAATATTATAAATATATTAGAGAGGTAATGAGAGAGGGGAGAGAGAGTATAGGGTTATTTTTAGAAAGGAATGGGAATTAAAAGAGAAGGGGTATGATTTGTAATTATAGGGAAGTAATTTGGGGGAGAGGTGGAGGGTATTTAGGAAAGGGATTAAAATAGTTATATTTGGGATGAATAAAAGAAAGAAAAAAGAAAGGAAAAGAAAGAATGAAATAAAGAAGGAAAGAAAAAGAAAGAAGAAGGAAATGGAGGGGAAGGAGGAGGCGGCGGCAGCGCTGGGGGGCGCGCGCGCCGCCTAGCCCGGGGAGGAGGGGGTGGTGTTTGGTGTGTTATTGTTTGGTGTTGGTGGAGGAGGTGGTGGTAGTTGATGGTGGTGGTGGTTGTGGTGGTTGTCAGAGGTGGTGGGGAGTTAGAGGAGGAGGTGATGATGGGGTGGTGGAAGTGGTGGATTTGATGGAGATGGTGGTGAATTTTGGAGGAGGAAGGGGGGAGGTGGTGGTGGGTTTTGATGAAATTGGAGGTGGAGAATGGTTGGTGGGAAGGTTGGAGGTGGTGGAGTGGAGAGGAGGTGTGGGGGAGGTGGTTGGTCGACCTAGGGGGTGGTGGTGCGGCGGTGGATCCGGTGGTGGAGGCAGCGGTGGTGTGTTGGAGAAGTTGGGTTTAGTTGTTTTGTTGAAGGAGATGGAATTGATTTTGGATTTTGAAAATGAAAAGGAAAAGGAAAATGGAGATTTAAATAGAAAAGGAGAAGGAAAGAGAATGATGAATGGGGATGGTGGGGGGGATGGGCTGCAGCAACAGCCCATCATGCCTCTGTTGCTGCTGCTGCGGCTGTGGAAGAGGGAAACACAGGGTATGGGGGGTGGAGTGAAGGAGAAGAAAAGAAAAAGAAGAAAAAGAAAGAAAATTAAAGAAAAAAGAAAAAAAAGGAAAAAGAAAGAAAATTAGTTTAAAAAATTTTATTATAAATAATTAATTTATTATAATATCTGGGAGTATATAAAGTAGGGGAGTCGAGAAGGAAAAAGCACGAAAAGATAAGATCGGTAATTAATATTATTATTTTAATAGGGCGAAAATTCAACTGTTTCAGAAACATCTTGAAAAATTCTCAAAAATAGAAAATATTATTTTAAGATACTTGGTGAAATCAGATTCGAGAAATTCAATATAGTTTTCAAATTAAAAATTCTAGAATATTCTGGCGATACTGGCCGACAGCAGAATCGGTCAAATTTTGATAAATTTAGAAAAATCGCAAAAATGTATTTAGGTAGAAAATGAAATTCAAGAAGTAATGTGAAAGCCGTTTTTGAAAATTTAATCCCATTTGAAAACTAAAAATCCAGGAATCAGTCAGCGATGCCGACCGACACCGGTTTTGGAGATTTTGCAGAAAAATTCTGAAAAATTACAGAAAATCATAAAAAATCTAAAATATTAGAACACAATGTTTGAAACTAAAATTTGTCAAATCGGGCCACCAGAAAGGTCAAATCGGGCTGTTAGGTTAGTATTGGGTTCCCGGTCCGGGTCAGGGCTGACTCTAGGTCTGGAACTACAGATCCGATACACAATAACATAAGCAATCACAACTTAAATACAAATGCTGGAATAAAATTAAAACAACATGGTCAAAGAATTCGGGACACACATCCGGGTATGTATCCCGGGAATGGGGTGCTACAAGTTGTGACGAAATAGGGATCTTCGCGTATCTCTAAATTTAATATTCTAGATCATCTATGGCACTATCAATCGAACAGTCTTATCGGCATGCGTGTCATACTGGCTGTTGTTTGAATTTGTTAAGATTCGTGCATCGGTTCTAGTAAAAAAGGAAAAGTGACCATCTTTTTAGTGTCATCATTTTGATGACGTCAGCAGGGGTTTTAAAAAGGAGAAATGGACGAAGCCTCCTCTCAAATCCTTAATTCCCAATTTTTCTTTGAACCAGAGGCTCTTCGCTATCCTTCCTTCATCTTTGCCCCCAGTCCTTTTAGCGAATCTGATCATCCTCCTGAAATGGCTAGAGTTGAAGGAAGAAGAAAGAGGTCCATGCATCATATCAGGATGGCTATGGATTTGATTCGACACCGAAGACTCTTTGTAGCCAGGAGGAGGTTGAGGCCTATCTGATGAAGTGTGGCGTTCGTCTTCCTTCAAATGTCAAGGTCGAGTGGTGTCCTCCAGGCACCGAATACACAAAGGCTCCTAAGGCTGGGGGTGTATA
Source organism: Agave tequilana (assembly GCA_038442645.1). NCBI lineage: Eukaryota > Viridiplantae > Streptophyta > Magnoliopsida > Asparagales > Asparagaceae > Agave > Agave tequilana. The sequence continues at coordinate 47,581 of JAVJIF010027445.1, forward strand.
ACTTCATCCTCAAGTGCTGGCTTTGGGCTGATGTTACCCATAACAAGCTTCATCCGTGACATCCTGCGCTACTATCGTGTAGCACCTTCCCAGTTAATGGCAGGGGGCTTGGCGCGTAGTTCTGAGTTTCCAGACCCTCTGTAACCTGCATATCCCTGATGCTTGCCAAGTTAATGGCAGAGGACTTTTCCACCCTCTATACGTTGAAGAAAACCAAAGGGGCGCTCGCTTCTTTGGTGCGAAATTCGATCAAGAGAGGTTGATCGTCAATTTGACGGATAATGACCATGGATGGCGTGACACTGTCATTCATATTTATGTGGTATGGGAGACTACTCAATCAGAGAGATAAAGGATCTATTCGAACAATATGAAACGAAGAGAAAATTGCGCTCAGAGTAGGCACGGCTACAATAGAGGTCAAAAAATGGGTACAAGAATTGAGCTAAATCGAGATCAATTCCGCAATTAGAGCTAGCTGTTAGATCCAAATCGGCCTTTCGTTCCTCCTGATGCCTCAGGTGGCCAAGAAAAAGGAAGGCTCTACTTCAGCGGTCAAAGCGCCGTTGAGGAAGGTGCTGAGGTGATCGTCATTTCACCCCTGAGGAAATATCCCTCAAGGTGAGTGCACAAACCTCGATCCAAGACGTGCACAGAGTGGCCTGACAGGACCGGCTCATATCAAAAAAGGGGGTGACTATACCTTCCATTAAGCATGGCAAGAGGAGGAGGTGGAGACTGAGCTCATTCATCGAAAGCGAAAAAGTCTCCATCCAGTCTGATCCACAGGTCAGTGTGGCTCTGCAATGGATATCCTTCTTTTGTAATAGACTTCATTATGATCAGCGTGCTTCTTGCTTAGGAGAAGAAGACTCTGTTATAGGTCTTATAAGGCAATCATGGCACGACGGCTAGCGACAAAGAGGGGGGCCTCTGGTATGGCATTGGGAACAAAGTCTTGGGAAGAGACTTCCTCAGATGCTGCTTGGGAAGAGAGATCTGCCGAGCCTGAATCCATTGAGTGAGTAGGCTCCCCTACTGTTCCTCGCACATAGGAAGTGTTTTCGAGGTGCCTTCTCTAGATGATGTGATTCTGCCTTTTCTTTCGGAGCCTTCTATTGAGACCCAGCAGCTTGAGGGGAATGCGTCTGGTGGCGTTCCTATCGTTCTTCCCCCATTGGGGAACATTCTCGTTTGGGAGTGGAGAATGTTCCTACGCATGGGTAGATCATGATGTAGCCCTTAGTCACAACAATTTTCTCCGTAGTCAGGAGGAATTTGAAGGGGTCCTGTTGAGGGCCCAGATTAGATCATTAAAGAATGACACCTTCCTGGTGAGTTTTAGTTGTTCTCTATTGTCCATCGGGCATATGATGACTATTGACTGTCTTTACAGGTTGCGCTGTCTGTGGTTTAGTCCTTGAGCCAATAACATGACATTCTAAGGGAAAAGATTCCAGCATCGCCATCCTCCAAAATAAACTTGAGGGGGGCAAGAAAAGAGTATGACGGGAGCTCGCCAAACTTCGGGAGGAGTTGAAGGGAAAGTCCTCAGAGTTGGAACAAAAGGACTCTGAACTTCATTTTGTTCAGAGACAGCCGAAGGAGGCTCGCCGCTTGGCCAAAGACACCTAAACTGATCACGATCACGAAAAGGAGGCTTTCCAAGCAGAGAAGGAAGATTTACTTCATGATTTAGAACACGTGCGGTATCGCTGAACTCAAATATCAAGTTCGGGAGGTATCCTAGTTCAAACTTGTGAAGTGTGAGGCAAGGCTACATAGGTCGGGCACAAGGAAAACCATCGAGGTATCCCCTTGAGGGTGATGTTGCTGAAGGGGATCGAGTTGATTTTATGCCTACGGCTTTTGTTGTGCCATCTCCCCTGCTGCCCCCAAGACAACAGTTGAGTTTTCCTGGAGTTCTTCCTTTAGTGGGGCCTCTGCGACTCCTCTTGTGGAATCTGTCGTCAAGGCTGTTAATGATATTGTTGGGGTTGCTCTTATGGGACCTAGTTCCTAAGCTGCCGAGGAGACCCGTCCAAATGTATCAAATGTACGAGATTCTACTATTTCTGATTATATCTCATACTTGCCATCAATGAATTTTTTTTGAGTATTTAAACTTTGAATTGTCTTCTTTTTCTGGCTTTGTTATTTCTTGTAGTCTGATGAGGTTGAAACCTAACTTGAGGATTCCCCTAGCAATGAATCTTTAGGAAACCATCCAGATCTTGGTGTCGTCTCCCTTCTTCGGGATGATTTTGATACTCTTTCACTGGTATCTGATTTGAATCTCAACCAAGAGCTCGGGTCTTTGTTGGAATTCTTCCACGAGAGATATGACACGCTGTTGGGAGGGCGTCTTCGTCTGGAACTCACTTTAGAGGTTAAAGTCAGATTTTACGATAACTTTATCCTGCAATTGGAACGTGAGATGGTTGTCTCTAAAGAGAAGGGGAGATTCCTTTCAGAAAAATGGCATTGGTCGACCCAGAAGGCGTTGGATCATCTTCGAAAAGTGAAAGAACTGAAGGCTTCCCTCCAGGAGATAACGTGGAACTGGATGCAGCACGCGGCTAGATCCGCACTTACTTCAAATGATTCAGAGCCGGCAGAATGCTGTGGATTTTTCGCGCTCTTGCTTAGAAGAGGTGCAGCGTGACAATGAGAAACTGCGAAAACGAGTTCATCGATATAAGCAGGAGTTTGGTCAACGAGGACGGGGCAAGATGCAAGTGCTTTTGATGTCTCATTTTCATCACTTGTAACTTGTGTTTTATCAACACGGAACACCTGAGTTTTGTTGTATCCCTTTTTCTTATTGAATTCAAATCCTCCAGAAATGGTTAACTTCGTTAGCATGCATAAGTTGTAGGGAAGACTTTCTGTTTTCTAGGGGGTCTTCCATGTAGGTTCGGCTGCCAGGGAGAGGACCTGATATAGGCTATTTGGCAAAGACCATCTTTTAAGAGACTTTCTGAGGGGGTAGCTATCAGGGCGAGGGTCCGCAATAGGCTGTTCGAGTGAGCTTTCATCTTTAAAGATTCTTCCCGAGAAAGGGCGTAGTCGTCAAGACAAGGACGCGCTATAGGCTGTTCCCCAAATGTCAGGGCCAGGGCCAAATATAGGCTGTTCGGGCGAGCCTCCATCTGCCCGTATAGGCTGTTCGGGCGAGCCTACGTCTTTTAGGAGACTACTCGAAAAAGAGGATAGCCGTCAGGGTGAGGGCCCGCTATAGGCTATTCCCCGAATAACTGTCAGGGCAAGGGCTTGATATAAGCTGTTCGGGCGAGCCTTTGTCTTTCAAGATGCTCTCAAGATGCTCTTTAAGAAAGGGGGGAGCCGTCAGGGTGAGGGTCCGCTATAGGCTGTTTATCGAATAGCCATCAGGGCGAGGGCCCATTATAGGCTGTTCGGGCGGGCGAGCGTCCGTTTTCCAGGAGGCTCCCCAAGAAAATGATAGCCATCAGGGCGAGGGCCCACTATCATTGTAGGCTATTTCTCGAATAGCCGTCAGGGCGAGGGCTCAATATTAGCTGTTCCGGCGAGCCTCCATCTTTCAGGAGACTTCTTGAGAAAGGTGGAAGTCGTCAGAGTGAGGGCCCATTATAGGCTGTTCTCTGAATAGCCATCAGGGTGAGGGCCCTGATATAGGTTGTTCGAGCGAGCCTCTATCTTTCAGGAGATTTTCAAGAAAGGGGGTAGCCATCAGGGCAAGGGCCTGCTAAAGGGCTATTCCCGAATAGCCGTTAGGACGATATAGGCTGTTCGGGCGAGCCTTTGTCTTTCAGGAGACCCCCGAGAAAGGGTAGCCGTCAGGGCAAGGTCCTTCTATAGTTGTCCTCGGATAGCCATCAAGGTGAGGGCCCGATTTTTCAAGAGACTTCCTGAGAAAAGGGATAGCCGTCAGGGCGATGACCTGATATAAGTTGTTCAGACAAGCCTCCATCTTTTTAGGGGATTTCCCGAGAAAGGGGATAAATGTGAGGGTGAGGGCCCACTATAGATTATTCCCTGAATAGCCGTCAATGCGAGGGCCCAATATAGGCTGTTTGGAATCTCAGGAGAATTGGATGGCAATATGAACCTTCATTGAATGTGATTATGGGTATATAATAGCGTTTCAAATGAAAAGAGTTTTATTGTTTACCAAGTGTTCTCCCATCTTGGTAAACTAAGGTGTAATAGCAATTGCCGCCTCGTGCGATCATGAGGTATGGGCCCTCCCAGTTTGGTCCACGTTTCCCTGAATTTTTGTCCGTGGTACTTTGAATGACCCGCTTTAGAGCTAGAACGCCAAGTTAAAACTCTCAGGATTTTACCTTCTTATGGTAGGATACCTTAATTTGTTGTTAATAGGTGACAATGCGTACCTGTGCCTCTCGTCGTCTATCTTTCTATTGATCTTTGGCGAGATCGAGTTGAATGGCATTCTGACTCTGTCAATCTCTGTTGTGTGAAGTGTGGGTATACAAATGTCAACAGGGATGATGGATTCCATCCCGTAAGCCAACGAGAATGGGTTTCTCCCATTGGGACACGCTTGGTGGTCCCGTACACCCATAGTACCCCCGAAAGTTTCTCCACCCACTTGCCTTTTCTTTGTCAAGGATCTTGCATAGGCTGTCGAGGATAGTGCGGTTACTGTTCTTAGCCTGGCTGTTGCCTTGTAGATAGTAGGGAGTGAAGAACCGGAAGGGGTTTTTATGTCCCGCAAAGTTAGTCTGGTTGTCAGATGATGGTATGGGAAAGCCTGAGGAACTTAACAATTTGCCGCACTGTGACATCAGAGAGGTATTGCTTTTACCCATATTGTAGGCTGTCTAAAAATCATTCAGACAAGTTGTCAAAAGCAGAGTCCCAAACTCCAGACGCAGGGCTAATCTCAGCCGCATTGCAGCACCGAGGCGCGTGGGTCGAAATCTGCGTCTCAGCCGCATTGCAGCACCAAGACGCGAGGGTCGAAACCGCGTCTCAGTAGCGCCAAGACGCGAGGGTCGAAACCCGCGTCTCAGCAGCGCTGCAGCATCAAGGCGCGTGGATCGAAACCCGCGTCTCAGCAGCACTGCAGCACCAAGGCGCGAGGGTCGAAACCCGCGTCTCAGCCAGCACTGCAGCACCAAGGCGCGAGGGTCGAAACCCGCGTCTCAGCCACATTCCAGCACCAAGGCGCGTGGATCGAAACCCGCGTCTTAGCCGCACCAAGGCGCGTGGATCGAAACCCGCGTCTCAGCAGCACCAAGGCGCGTGGGTCGAAACCCGCGTCTCAGCCGCATTGCAGCACCAAGGTGCGTGGGTCGAAACCCGCGTCTCAGCCAGCACTACAGCACCAAGGCGCGTGGGTCGACACCCGCATCTCAGTTGTAACTGCCCTGGTTATAGGGTCAATCACGGCCCACATAACGGGAAAAGTTAACCCCCATTATGGAGTGTTTTTAGGAGGCATGTACGCCCCTGAAACCTCTATAAATAGCCCCGCTGCTATGGAAAAGGGGTCAGATTTTTGGAGATTCTTTGGAGAGAGATCAGAAAAGAGCTTGACTTGAGAGCTTCCACAGAGAAGGAAAGAGAGTCTAACTCTTCAGCTGACTTGCTGCGTACAAGTTAATCTTTGCCTACAATCTTTTGAGATTTTGGTTGACAGAGCTGTGTTACTCCATCTACCATCCGAAGAGAAGATCCCCAGAAGTTCTCGACGCTCACCCGGTCAACGGAAAACAAGATTCACTTTCCACCGCCACTTGAAGAACTCAGCACTAAACAAGGGGAGATTCAAGACTCAACATCTTCCCTCCCTTGTAGTCGGAACAATAGTTTGTTGTAATCTTTCAATTGATTCAAGGAAATTTTACTCCGAACATCTCTGCTCCGTACCAAACAAGAGATGGCGACTCCGCTGGGGACTACTTTCGTTACTGACGAACAGGTTGTGGCGCAAGGTGACGTCCTTTACAAGGGAAAAACGGTCGAATCGTTCATCGTCGAATTCGACCAGGCAAAGTATGAAGAGTTCCTCTCTTCTGACTCCAAAAGCCTAAAGCCCGCGCCTACCGCAGGGTCTTTACGGGGACTTGCCCCGAAGTTCGCTCTGAGCCTCTCTCAGAGGCATCTGCTATGAGGGATGTTGTGGCCAATCACGCCAGGCGTGACACACGCGCCAACGTCTCTCAGGAGACCCGCGGTCAAATTCTCTGGTGTCCAGCCAGCCCACCTCTTCCTCAGCACCAGGTCGTTGTTGGTTTCTCTCAACCCCCACGACGCAACCGAAACGCTGAACACCGATAGAGGAGGCGTGCACGTCAACTGCAAGTTGGAACAACTGATCGTCCAACTGAGGCAGGACGCAAGGTTCAAACCGGCGTCTCTGCTGCACCACGCGAAATCCGTGTCTGGCAGCCCAAACGTGAGGATCACCAAGTTGGCTCCTCTGAATCCCCACTTCTCAAACGCCAAGGCGAAACCCGCACGCCTCGTCGAGTACAAGAGGCACACGCCTCTAGGCGTGGGGCCCAGCAGCCCTGTATCTCTCAAGCGTCTCTGTCACAACGCAATAATCAGCAACGCGATAGTCGCGTCTCTTCTCAGCAGAGACGCCAGACGCGCGTCCTGAAGCCATGACGCGAGAACCGCGTCTCTGAACCCCGCGTCCCAGCTGTACAGAGTAAGGATGCCTCCCACCCTCGGCATTACGAGGTTAATCTCTTTGATCCTCCTCCCACGGATCTGAGAGATTATTTGACAAAGAAAAGAAGTGCTAATCAAATCACTTCGTCATGTTGCTGCCAACGGCTTATCACGATGCTTTCTGAGTGCCGTTGCAGTTCAGGTGCAAACCAGCAGTCTCTAGTTAGACAGCTGACCCTGATTCCCTGATCAGCTAAAAGAAGTCGTTCCCACAGGAGGAGGGTCTTCTCTGACACTGAATATCCCGAGCTCACTGCAAACATGACGAGCCGGAGCAGGGAAAACAACCTGCAATCGGCTCCGATGATGAGTCTGACACAGAACCGGAAGGAGTGTACCGACACACTCGCACCCGGACCGGGGCGATTCCCCGATTGATTACAATGCTCTTGCCCGGGGCATTGAGGCGAATGACTCGCATTCCGCTATTGCAGAGTCACATGCTTCAAATTCTTCTATGGAGAAAGAGGCCTTTATATAATGACCAGCACTCCTAAGGAGATCGCCAGGCGCTTGGAGCAGCAAGCCCAGGTCCAGAAGGAACAATTCGAGATGATTCGTGCTCAGCAAGAATCTATCGATTCCCTCAAGCAGATGCTCGCACAGTTGCTTGAAGACAAGAGGAAGTCAACCAACAAAGCCTCCTCTAAGAAGTCTAAAGGCAAGCGAAAAGAAGGGGAAAGCTCATCTTCTGTACACGTAGAGGAGGAAGAGCAACTTACTTCTGGTTCGTCTAAATCCTCGTCGCAGGAAAAGGACGATCGAGACCAAGGAAAGGTTCATTCTAAAAGAATGAATCAGTTGGAGTAACGTCTTGAGGCCCTTACCAACCGAAAAGGCCTGCAAGAAGCAGGAGTGGTCCGGCCATATCCGGCCGAGTGGGACCTGGTTCCATACCCGCCCAAGTTCAAGGCTCCAACCCTCCAAGCATTTGATGGGAAAGGTTCACCGAACCAACATATCTACTACTTTAAATCCCAAACAGGGAATGTGGTAGATAATGATGCCATTCTGGCACGCTTGTTCATCGGCACCCTAAAAGGGCTTGCCTTTGAATGGTTCATGAAGCTCCCAGAGGGTTCCATTAAGAATTGGGGCAACTTGGAGAAGCTCTTCTTAACGCGCTTCTTTGAAGATGACTCGGAGGTCAACATGCCTACCCTTTTAGCCACCAAGCAGCGAAAGGGAGAGTCCGTTAAGTCTTTCGTAGAAAGATTTCGGAACGTAGCACTCCGATGTCCAAGCGGTATGACCCAGGTCACCCTGGTGGAAACATGCCGCCACAATCTCCAAACTTCGCTCCTTGCCCAAATAGGAGTTACCGAAAGCCGCACCTGGAAGCAGTTGATCCAACAAGGTGAACAGGCTGAAGAAATCGTCGCTCGGGTCAGGGCAGAAGAAAACGAACCTAGACCTGAAAGGTCAACGAGGCGTGCGCCAGACACATCCCTCCAAGCCAAACGGAAGGATAACTTGGCAGCAGAGACCAAATCCCCCGTCAAACCTCAACCGGTCAAGGGAAGTGGCTCTTCAAGCCAACCACGCGCCAGCAAGCAGTATTCCTTCAAGGATGAACATGTCGACTCGCTCTTCAAACTGCTCAACAAGAGCAACCGAGTGAAGCTTCCTGAAGCTAGGCGCCCTGAAGAAGTCGGTAAAACTGATAATCCCAACTACTGCATGTATCACAGGATGTTGGGACACCCCACCAAGAGCTGTTATGTCTTCAAGGACATCCTCCAGGCTCTGATTGATGCGGAGGTATTAAAACTCCGTCCAGAGCAGAAGAAGGTGGCGGCCAATATGACGTCATTCCTCCAGTTTGGAAGGCAACCTCCAACACCCTCTGGAGTAGTCCCTGTCCCAAAAGGAGAACTGTGAATGGTCAACACAGACCCTCACCAACAGCAAGAGAAGGGCCTGGTACCCGTTTCCACACCTCGGGGAGAAGTCATGTGGGTTCATCCCGACCTTGTGGATGACCAACAATGGACCACTGTAACTAGCAGGAAGTCCAAAGGCTACATCCTGTAATGTGGTATGTGCCTCTTCTCGGGAAGCAGAGACTAATGTTCCCTCACTGACTGATTCAGAAGAGGAAACGTTAGTTCTGACCATAGAACCCAGTCAACTTGTGGCAGAAACTCATTCGGGGCAGTCATATTTGAAAAAGTATGACGAAATGGCGCCAATTCCTCCAAAACCCGCTATGGAATCAACTAAGCCCTCCACAAAGCAGCCTGTGGAGAAACAGAAAGAGCTTCGGTTTTCCAAAGTTCTCTCGAAAGACGTCGCGGAAGGATCCACAGCACCCTATCGCTTTGATGTCCTGGCTCAGCTGGCCAATATCCCTGCCCGAATTACCCTTTATGAGCTCCTCAGGCTATCAAAGCCAACCAGAGAAGCTCTGCAACAGGCCCTTGCTAATGCTGAGGCCTTCATGACTCAGGTGCCAATCGGACCGAAGGAGGAAGATGTAGAGGATTGCCTCCATACCTCCCAAAATAGTCCCTGCATCACCTTCACGGCAGATGATATGCAAGTCAAGGGGAAATATGATCGACCCCTTTACTTCGCAGGGTATATTGGATCATCTGAGGTGACCGCATTCAGGTAGATCCCGGGTCCGCATTGAGCATTATGCCTCGCCGGGTCATGCAACATCTTGGGATTCCTACCCACCGTTTGAGCGCTACCCAGACGACCATTTACGGGTTCAATGCCTATAGTACCCGTCTAATGGGGAAGATCAAGCTTAAATGCCAGATTGGGGACCTAAGGTCGGAGGTGACATGCTACGTCATAAATGCCGACACCTTCTACAATTTGCTGTTGGGTCGACCATGGATTCATCGCAATTCTATCGTTCCCTCTGCTCTCCACCAAGTCATGAAATACATCGACGGGAGTGGAAAGGTGCGAACGTTGATTGCTGAAAGGCATCCGTTCAAGGGAGTTGAGAATTATTTCACAGATTCTCTTCTATATCAGGAATCTGTGAAAACAAATGAAATCCCGCAACCAGAGGAGCCCGACTCTGGTAATGAAGCCGACACCGAGCCGAAAAAAAGAGGAGTGCATGTGGGAACTAGATCCACTTGTAACGGGCATTAATAAGCCCGATGTTGATAATACCTCCCGCCGATGATGTAGGCGGATGGTATATTAATGAAGACTTAGATCTGGCATATTTCTCTGTGTTGCCTCTGACTCAGTGCCGTCGGACACTAGTACCGAGGTGGATGATGATCTCTGATCGGCAATGGATGCTTTGACATCATTACATGTACCAGTGAAGTCGTCCTTCGAAACGCACCGAGATGCTGGCGATGCGCAAGAATCTATATTCATGGTTCCAACAAGACGGAAAGGCCAAAGACCAATTCTTTTCGGACGAATTAAGTCCGAGCCAATGCCCCTTGAAGAATCAGAAGGCGAGCAGGAACCCCTTCAGTTCGGTCATTATGAGCCAAATACACTCAGAATGATGGAAAGCATGGGGTATGATCTGACGAATAGTCCGGGTTAAACTTCGATAAAGGAAGGAGAACACTACTCCGATCTTTTGTACCAAAAGGGAAAACCCTGATTATTATACCATGACTGCTCATCGGGCACGTCATCGTGGGAGTCAGATGTTAGTGTCGGTAACATCTTCAGAGAACTTTCAATGAATATGGTTTCAATAAGCCACCTGGAAGACGGAGATGAAGAAATGATCCAATTTGATATAGATCCTTGGATCAAACACTTAAACAATCTTTGGGATACCCGCTTCGAACAGCGCGAGCCACCCACAGAAGATAAGGTTGTTCAGATCAATCTAGGAGATGAGGCTAATCCTAAGCCCATCTTTATAAGCGAAGGTCTATCACCTACGGAGAAAAATGGTCTAATATCTCTTGTGCAAGAATATATAGACGTCTTCGCCTGAAATTATGAAGACATGCCTGGACTCGATCCTCGAGTGGCTATGCATCGCCTCAACATTAATACGGACATAAAGCCCGTCCAACAACGACGGTTCCGTCCAGAAATAATAGAGGCAATTCAATTAGAAGTCAGAAAGCTTATAGACTCTGGCTTCATTAGGGAAGAACAACATCCTGATTGGGTAGCCAACATCGTCCCCGTTGCCAAAAAGAACGGAAAGATCCGGATCTGCATTGATTTTCGTGATCTAAACGAGGCTTGCCCCAAGGATGAATTCCCACTGCCAATCACAGATGTCATGATTGACAACACATGTGGATTTGAGCGAATGTCCTTCATGGATGGATTCTCAGGATATAATCAAATCAAAATGTATCCTGATAACGAAAAACATACCTCTTTCAGGACACCACTGGGGGTATACTGCTACACCGTCATGCCCTTCGGACTAAATAATGCAGGGGCAACATATCAAAGGGCCATGAATGCCATTTTCCCACGAACACATGCGCAAAACGGTGGAATGCTATGTTGACGACATCGCAGTAAAAAGCCGCGCTAAAGGTAATCATATAACTGATCTAAAGGTTGTCTTCGACATCATGCGCGCCCATCAGTTGAAGATGAATCCACCAAATCCTTCCTGGGGGTGGCCAGTGGAAAATTCCTAGGGTTTGTAGTAACCTCTACGGGGATTCATTTGGACCCGGAAAAGGTTCGCGCTATCCAGGAGATGCAACCTCCGAGAAACCTCAAGGAGCTCAGGGGATTACAAGGACGATTGGCGTACATCCGAAGGTTTATCTCAAATCTCTCCGGAAGATGCCAACCCTTTTCCAAATTGATGAAGAAAGGTGTGTCGTTCATTTGGGACAACGCTTGCCAGCAAGCATTTGAGGAAATTAAACAATACCTCACACAACCGCCCATCCTTGCAGCTCCGGTGTCTGGAAAACCTTTCCTGATATACGTCCGAGCGATGGATCATTCTTTAGGAGCTCTACTAGCTCAGAATGATGATCAAGGACGAGAGCAAGCAATCTACTATTTGAGTAGAACGATGATCGGAGCCGAGCATCGGTACAACCCGATCGAGAATGAATGTTTGGCATTGGTGTTCGCTGTTCAGAAAATGCGACACTATTTGGTAGGCCAGACTATAAACGTCATATCAAAAGTCAACCCCCTGAGGTTACTTATGACAAAGCCTTCATCGTTAACGGCCGACTGGCAAAATGGACCATATTGCTATCCCAATATGAAATGCACTTTTTACTACAAAAAGCTGTAAAGGGACAAGCGGTGGCGGGTTTCCTGGCTGAGCATCCAGATTCGAGAGCAGCCAAACTTTACGAGGATCTCCCAGACGAGGTCACTGAAGCCTGCCAGACTCAGACATCCTTCGAAAGGCAAGTTGGCAACTTTTCTTTGACGGTGCATCGAGAACAAGCCCAAAAGGACAAATAGTGGCAGGAGTAGGAGTAGTACTCGTCTCCCCACAGAACTATGTGATTTCTCGAGCTGTCTCATTAACCGAGCCCTGCTCCAACAATGTAGCAGAGTACAACGCCCTCTTGATTGGGATGCAACTCGCCGACGAGGTTGGCGTTAAAAATCTCGAGGCATATGGTGACTCCAAACTCATCATCAACCAAGTTCGCGGGAGTACGAAGTCAGACACGAAGACCTAGTACCCTATTACAACGCAACTGTCTACATGGCCAAGTGGTTCACCAACTTTTACATTGACCATGTACCACGCAAACAAAATGCGCATGCAGATGCACTAGCGTCCCTCGCTGCCTCCTTAGCTCTTCCAGCTGGAACAGTAGAGAAAATATTTGTCCACAGCCATGACCTGTTCTGAGGATTACGTGGAGTCAACGGGAGATCGTCAGGACAAGGAAGTGCTCGAGTCGTCAGCCGGTCCAGAACCTAAAGACTGGCGATTCCCTTACATTGATTATGTCTTGTATGTCATCCTGCCTGAGGACACCAAGGAAGCGACGACTATTCGAAGGAAAGCCCCCAAATTCTACTATAATGCGATTACGCAAACACTGTATCGTCGATTGCATGACGGGATCTTACTTCGCTGCCTTTCACAAAAGGAGGCACAAGAGGTATTGAAAGAAGCCCATGATGGCATGTGTGGAGCCCACCAACCTGGCCCAAAACTTGCATACCGACTCCAAAGGTTGGGATATTACTGGCCCAAGATGATTGCCGATGCCATCACTTATGCCAAAAGATGTCATGCCTGCCAAGTGCATGACGATTTCATCCATCAAGCACCAGGGTATCTTCACTCTACGACCTCTACCTTGCCATTTGAGATGTGGGGGATGGATGTGGTTGGCCCTATCAGCCCACCATCATCAAAGGGACATCAGTTTATTTTGACTATAACCGATTACTTCTCCAAATGGGCTGAGGCTGTTCCTTTGAAGGAGGTGAAGTCATCTGATGTGATCAAGTTCGTAAAACATCACGTCATTTACCGTTTTGGGTATCTCGACGAATTGTTCATGACAATGGACCCCAGTTCGTCAGCAGGCTTTCCAGAGGTTCTGCGCTAAGTTCAGAATCCAGAGTGTGTCCTCAACGGCATACTACCCTGCCGCTAATGGTCTCGCAGAAGCCTTCAACAAGACCATCGGCAAGCTTCTCAAGAAATTCGTCTCGAAAAGTCAACGTGACTGGGACGACAAGCTAGGTGAATGCTTATGGGCTTATCGCACAACTGTTCGAACCCCAACTAAAGCTACGCCATTCTCTTTGGTATACGGGTGTGAAGCCGTGCTTCCACTAGAAATCCAAATTCCATCTCTACGCGTCGCCCTAACAGCGGAGATGACAAATGAGGAGAAGCATCGACAGCGACTCCAAGAATTGGAAGCCTTAGATGACAAACGTCTGCAGGCCCAACAACAAATCGAGCTTTACCAAGCCCGGATTACCAGAGCCTTCAACAAGAAAGTTAAAGTACGCACTTTCAAGAAAGGTGACCTTGTCTTAGCCGTCAGAAGACCTATGGTGGACACATAAGACAAAAGGAAAGTTCCAGCCCAAATGGGAAGGACCATTTGTAGTCGAGTTAGTCTACTCAAATGGATCATATCGCCTCATAACCTCAAATGGCGATACACTCATGATGTCGATCAATGGCAGATTTTGAAGAAGTACTATCCTTAATAGTACTCCTCCTTTGATCAAGTTAAAAGTACACCTCTGATCAAATCAAGAAGAGCTTCTTCATTAACATCCGACGCCTCCGACGGCTAAGGATAGAGGAAAATGTTGGCTTCTAAGCCCAATATAAATCTTCGACAACTCATCATGCTGAGGGGAATAACATGGCTAGCCCAGCTCAAACGGTAGTTAGTAAAGGCACCTCAAATCCATTGATAGCTGAGGATTTGCTAAAAATCCTAAGTGGATTTAGTTCCACTCTCTCCTCCAAAATCCCTTACCAATTCTCATACACAGAATGGTAGGTCTACAAAATACAGTCATTGCCAAGTTAACACTATACCTCTGGCACTTCAAACTTCACTTGTCAATTCTCATCAATAGAATGACAAGTGTTCAAAGTTGCTTATATCGCAAGTCCATTACTGTCAAGTTAAAACTATACCTCTGACATTTGTTAAAATTCCACTTGCCAATTCTCATCAATAGAATGGCAGGCCCTCAAATTGCTCGTATCATAAACCAATTTTTGTCAAGTTAATACCACACCTCTGACAAATTACTGTTAAGTTAACATTACACTTCTAACAATAATCAAGTTGCTGCCAAGTTCAATATTAAACCTCTGACAGTCATTTTCCCTCAGACTTCCATATCGAAGCTGAAATGAACGATGCTAAGTTTAATACTACACCTCTAGCGTCCAAGTCATTGCTAAGTTTAACAATACACTTAAGGCCATGACTTTCCCTCGGACTTCCTTGTCAAAGTCGAGATGACCAATGCCAAGTTCAAAATCACACCTCTAGCATTACCCTCGCTGCTAAGTTAAACATCACACCTATGGCAGTGATACTTTCAGTTTTCCAAATGTAAGCTGAAATGCTTCTGAGTCAAGTTAATATCACACCTCTGACTCACATTCTTGTCAAGTTAACATCACACTTCTGACAAGACTACATTCAACCCGTTAAGTTAATATCACACCTCTAACGGTAAAAACTTTCCTAGATCCCCCGCGAATCTAGTCTCACTTGTTATTCTCGTCAACAGAATAACAAGCACACTTAAAAAACATTGTTAGGTTAACATTACACCATTAACAGTGTTTTCATTAACTCCCCAGCTGATCTTAATCAAGTTAATCCCAAACTCTGATAAAAGTTCATCTTCCCTGGGGGTACAAGTTCCACCTATTACTTTCCTTTATAGAGTGGCAGGTCCACAAAAATTATCCCTTGTCAAGTTAATATTACACCTCTGACAGCATTGCTGAGTTCCTGAAATAGGATCTCTCTCTATAAAATTTGACTCGTTAAGATTATCATCATAGTTTTGACAAGTCAAAGATTCTTTGTTTCTATTCGTCTGACTTAAAAAAAAGTTTCAAGACAATAGGAGACAAAAAGAAAAGTGTCACTTTTATTTATATCCAGTCATACGAAAGTGATACAAAACGCTCTCTTATTCAATAAGATTGACTGTTACAAATAAAGGAGTACAAAGAAGTCCCTCTCTCCCTCAAAAGTTGCACTCACTCCTTGAAGCTGCTCACAACTCCAAGTACAAGATGTTTGGAAGGGCGCCAAAGTAGGATTGAACACTGTGGAGACATCGGAAGCTGATTGCACCACGATGCATGATGTAAACATTGAAATAGCCCATTGTTGACCAAGAACAATGGTGTTTTTGAGGTCGAAAGGCAGCAGAATCTTCTGATTCCACCTGACCATCCGAAGTGGCGGGGTATGATCCTTCATTGATGAACATCTCCACCACCAGAAAGTCATCCAATGAGCATGGAATTCTCATGATGTCACTTCTGGGGTAAGTGAAGGAGAATCCAAGACCATACCCACCATATATCCACCGCCATACTCACTCTGACCATGCCATGCCAAGAAGCATGACCGGTGCATTGAATCCAAAGAGATCTTGGCGAGTGTCAGGGCCTATGACTTCTTCTCCAGTAGTCGACCGCCGAACAAGTTCGCTGGCCGATATATTTTCCCAAGGGCCCAGCGAACATGAAAAGGGATGATTAAGCCTACCTGCAAAAAGCAAAAGTTAGGAGATCTGAAACTTAGTATATTTCAACAAGAAAGACTGAGTGACAGACGCAGCTATTGCGGAAAGCTTCAGACGCAGGAATGACCCGCGCAGTGAGCCAAACTTCTGCTGCGGCAGAAACAGACGCGATCAAAGCTGTGATATACACACAGAACTTGAACGCAGTCCAGTTTTGCACTCACGTCTAAAAATGAGACACGAAGAGAGTCAGACGCGAAAATTGCCTATCTCCCTGTTTGATAAACAGGGGTTGCTAAATTCAGGCCTGAAACCTTCGATCAGAGTTGAGATTTTTCTAAGTCTACAGCTTCAGACGCGAGCTCTGTATGGAAAGCTCGCAGTCCAGGTGCGAAAGTCCATTATACTCGCGACCAGAGAATTCAGGGTCAGAGTTTTTCTCAACGGCCCAACTCAAAAAAAAAATGGGCGCACCAGCCGGACTTCAGGGGAAGGTCAAGAAGGTGAATCTCCTTAAGTGATGGCGGAACAGAACCCAGTAAGGGCTTAAGATTTCACGGCAAACCATAAGGTCATACCTGCAGTAACACCCGTTAAGGGTTGAACTTTCCGCATCAAGGCGCGGACATAAAGGGTGCTCAAAGAGACGCTTTTTCGATCTTGAAATCACTTGACAGTGACAATCTTTTAAATAGATTATGCAGTAGCATAAAAGCTCTGGGTCATCATCGTCCATGGAGGCAAGTACCAGGTAAAGCCCTTGAAGGGAGAAGGTGGAATCCCTCAGAGCATTCGCTCTCAAAGGAAAGCAGTCTAAATAATGGACTGCTAAAAGAAGAGGGTGAGGCCTATTTATAGGCAACCCGTAGAGCCTGTAATTAATGGCTCGCCAATCAGAATCATCGGCTTTTCTCCCATGCATGTCAAAGCCCAATGGAGGGCTGACGCGTGGATCGTCGCTTCGGGAAGCAACGGAAACGCGGGCCTCCAACCGCCAGCCCGGTTTGACATTAAAAGGCATTAATGCCTAAACCCAATGAAGGGCTAACGCGTGGACCGCCGCTTCGGGAAACATCGGATGGTGCGAGTCCCCAATCGTCAACGTCGACGTGACATTTAAAGATCCAACAAAATCTTTACGACAAGCTGCATGTAACGCCTGGGAAGTTGCACCAAACGCAGCCTAAGAGCCGCGTCCAGAAACTCGCATCCCTATATGAATTCGAAAACGGCGTCCTTCATGCCAATTAAGAGGATCATGACCGCGTCTCTCGACACAGTTCAAAGCTGCGTCCCCTCGGCAAAAGGGATCCATTCCGGGATCACACTTTGGAGCTGCAAAAGCTGCGTCCTAAAACATACTTCTACAATAAAGGAGACCTATGTCACTCACGGGTATCACAGGTGTCCTGAAAATTGCGTCTACACTGCAAGATGATAATGGTATTCCTATCATGAACTCAATATAATTTGAGCTTGCACTAAGTCGAGAATCTGGAGACATGCCCCCACTAAGAAAAAGTCGCGTCCTCATCTCTATGCGTCAGCTTGGGAGGAGCATGAAATTGCGTCCTCACTTCATCCTGAAATTCTGCATCTGGATAGAAGTGAAGGCTGCGTCCCAAGAGCCGCATCCTTCCTTCCAAAGCCGCGTTTTGGCCAACTCAGTTCAGCCTGAGTTCATTCAGAGTCAGTCAAGGATCACAACCAAAGACTGCAGCTAAAATTCAGATTCATCTACAATGGAGCAATGAAGATGGAGCAAAATCTCAAAGACTTTTATTATTTAAGCCAAAAAATGATAAAAGTAATACAAACACTCATGATGAATAGAGTGCTCTCTTCTTTACAAAAACAGAAAAAAAAAGGGGGAGAGAGAAGAAAGAGAAGGCTAATAATTTTGATTAGCCAAAGAACGGATTTGTTCTCGAAGGTGATGTATCTCATGCTGACGCACTTTCTCAGCCTCCATGAGGGCTTGGACCCGCAACTCCTCCTCAGTTAAGAATTTCTTCGCAGCCAGCTGCGCTCGTAAGGACTCCAATCTGGAGGAGTGAGTGGAGAGGTTTTCTTCAACCTGCATCCTGGCAGCTTCCAGCTCTTCCAGCTTCTTCCTGGCAGTGGCAAGCTTCTGCTCATTGATTGCAATCGAGGCTTCTGCTTTAGCTATGGTGGCTCGAGCAGTGATAATAACATGCTCTGCACTTTGCATGACGAGTTCAGATTCCCTTGAATCGCCAATCAGCCTTTGATGGTCAGCCTGGAAATGTAGGAGATGGTGGGTCTCTTCAGCTATCCTTTCCTCCATCTCCTTTCGCTCTTGTTCTTGAGCAGCAAGAAGCCTAGTCAGGGTTGCTCGGGCCTCGTGAACCGAGCCAGCGTCTTCAAAGACTTAAGCTCTTTTAGATCACTCCCCAACTGCTCCACCAGCAGCAGACACGCCCTAGCCTGTGAAGGACCTCCAGTATGACTGATGTTCCCGATCAAATTCTCGAGAAGCACTTGGGCAAATTCGAAAGAACTGCCCCCAGAGAGGATGAGGTCAATACATGATCACATGGAAGCAAAGAACTGCTGCACCATTTGACGTGCCAGTTCCTCCATGATATCATTGGCTGGGGAGAACTCTGCTGATGTACTCCCAGATCCCCTTTCTATCATAGGGCGAGAGATGGAAATCAACTCGTCCCGTATAGAAGTAGGGTCAACAACAGGCGCGGTAGAAGCTGAGATGGTCACCGGCACTTCTGGCGCAGTTACGACTGTCTTAGCAGCCTCCATGGCGACTGAAGTAGCAGCGAACCTGGCTTCTTCGGAACCCTCGGTCGGGGGTTGAATTGTATTGCCTGCTGGGTCGACGCTGGCTGTCCCTGCTGAGTCAACGCTGACTGCCAAGTCCTCTGCCTGAGCTTCCTCAGCACTCTCTGCAGATCACCAAAACGTCAGTCATGACAATAAAAGGAAAATATTCAAAACATCAATATTTCCTTACCAAGCCGAAGATCCAAAGACGGCAGATCCCTGGCCAAATCCTACAAGGTTGAGGTTTCCCCAACCTCAATAATTGCTCTCTCTTGAGGCATCTCAGCAGCAGCCTTAACACCCTCCTGCTGGGCCAGCTCCTGTATCATCTCCTCGATATGGGAGGAAGTTGCAGCCTCGCTGTCCACGGCCAACCCTGCAGCATAAAGGGAAAATGTCAGAACCTTTTTCCTTTTTTTAAAAGGGGAAACTGGGTCACAAGACAACAAGAGTACCTTCAGCGGGAGCAATTGTCGCTATTGGCGACACCGTCACGGGGTCACGCCCTTGTATTTCTTCCTCCGAAATATGTGAGAATTTGCTCGGATCTGGAAGAGCGGGTTCATCGCCAAAATCGACTTCATCACCTGAATAGTATTCGTCCTCTCCGGACGATGAAGACGATAGTTCAACGCGAGAAGCCTCGGCAATTGAGGCCTTACCACCAAATACCCCAGTAGTAGGGCTGGGGTCAACTACTCGCGAGCTGGAGATTAATACACCAGGAGACCCAGGCTGTTGTGCGTCATCTCCCTTTTCACGAGCTGAAGAAGACCCTGGTTGAGTTGAGACCCCAGGAATCTCAACATCATCCCTGCCCATCAGGGCAACCTCGAGCTGTTCGACCTCATCAGTTGCGATGGGTTCATCAGCAAGCTCCCCTTCTTCTAAAATTACGGGGCCCCTGCTGCGCAATCCATGAGAACGAACAAGGGGGGCGTCGTCTTCCTCCTCCTCTTCTTCCTTCTGCTCTTCAACGCCGAGAGGGACGGTCTATTCAGCCGCCAAGTCTTTCCTGGCCTTCTTTGAGGCAGCCTCAGCTGTGGAAGTAGAGGCAGGCTTAGCCTGGAGAGTAGCGCCATAAGGACGTTTAGGCACCGCCCGTCGATGCCTTCTGGCAGGCTGCTCCCTAAGTGTTGCTGCTCTCGGCATCCCCTGTGTCTCCCCTCTGGCCTCCCTTTGAGCCGCTTGATATTCATCGATGCCTCGCGAGCGCTTGCTGGATGCCACCTTCTCTTCATAGACGCATTAATGCTCTTAATATATGAGCACTCTATTGAATAGCCAGGCATCTTGCTAGCCTGAAAGTACCAGGTGCAGAAGCTAAGGCTTGCGTAGCAGTTTGGCGTCTTATGAGGTAAGCGGAAAAGAGCCTGTGTCCCCCCAGCCACGCTGTAATACCAAGCCCGAGCACCTTCAAACAGATTTCCACTGAAGGCAAGCTGAGCGTTAGGGTTGCCGACATATAGTTGGTCATAGCCGAACTGTCGAGCAAAACGATTCGGCAATATAAGGCTCGATCATGCACGAGTCCCCTTGCCGAAAGAGCAGATACCCGGGCCGGATATTGATAAGCCACCGGAAGACTCCCGATGGCAGCCTCGTGAAGTCGTCCGGACCCACAATGTCGGCGAACTTATCCCCATAAGCAGCATCTGTAATCTCGGGGAAGCAACGGTTGAGATGATAATTTGAAGCGTTCAGAATACACTTTCGAACGTAGAACATATAGTTGTTGGACCAGCTTGAACTCTACAGCCGCTGCACAAAAGGGAAAAACCCCTCGCATCGGGACACTGGCGTCATCAGTGAGGGGCAGTGCATCACGTACCATGCCATTAAGTACGTGTAAGGAAGCTCGATCCGAGGGTTAGGGGTTTTCACTCTCGGCCTTCCCTCTGAGTCGACCTCCGGTTTACCTTGGGAGTCGACGATGGCCTCCACCCTGCACAGGCTCTGAGTCAGGGCCCGCAACCCGCTTTGGATATCGGCCACCATTGCCGGAAGGAGAGCTATGGACCTACCATAGGCCAGCAGCACCGCCGGATACACTACGTCGGCAACAATCACCTCATGCGGCAGTGTCGGCACTACACAGCGCTTTAACTACAGCATGAGGAAACCCGCCAGCAGTGCCCGGTTAGAAATAAGGACCCGGGCCTGGTGATGAAAACTTTCAAAAATCGTTCAGGTTGGAAAATGTCTTCGTTCGACTCTGTGGTATAAGAACTCACAGAGGCGTCGATCCTCTCGGCGATTTCTTCATCAGAGCTGGGAGCCAGACTGGTCACTGTGTGATCTTTCTCAGTGATACCATTAAACAAGTAGCTCGCCCAAGACAGCTGCTTAACTCCCCTAGTCCTCCAGGAGGTTATTTGGCCGCAGATGTGGAAATGACATAGCACTTCCCAGTAGGTCTCATATACACGAGGGCACTCTTTCTTCAAGAGATGAAGCTCCTCGGAAGTGGGGACGTATTCCTCATAAAGGGCAT
>JAVJIF010027446.1:0-99641 GCA_038442645.1 Agave tequilana
CAACAAATTGGCGCCGTTGCGGGGAGGGACGGTAAGTTTTTCTCTAAAAATAAATTTTTTTAACTAATTCTTTTATTTTTTCTTTTTGCAGGTTTGGAGAACAGAAAAACACAGCAGAAGTGGACATATAGCAACTCTGTGTCCTCTGCCCTCGAAGGCAGAGCAGCAGAGCCTGCTACTTTGCTGCGCAAACGCGGCAATAGCCGCGGATCCGCGGCAGTAGCGGAGGACTACTTACTGAAATTTTTGCAGGTTGCTGCAAATTGCAATATCTGTCTTCTGCTCTGTTAAACTTTGTTCTATGATAACCCTGCTTACTGCTAATTAATCAACAGTAAGATACTTATTGTTAAAGATAAAAATTGATTAGACGTTTGCATATTAGGCACGTGTCTTTTCAATTCCTTTATTTTTACTGTTGAAGAGTGCTGGAGCAAGGTACGTTCGCATTGCATGTAGAAGGACTCATCTCTTGGTTGATGCTTTTAGTGAATCTTATTTACATATTTTGTACACTTGTACAAATTTATTCTAAGGGCATAACCCATTAACAAGATAAGGTGGGGATTTCATCACCCTTCCTTAGCCCAAAAATCATATCCCAAGCACTCACTAACCCAAGCCTAACTAAAATTAGTAGACGTTGGCCCTAGGGACATCTCGGACTCAATTAGGAGATTATCCTAAGGGGAACAGTGCTGGATTTTGACTCTTGCCAAATCAGTGTCTAGGAAGGGGATTGAGGGCCGAAAGCCCGAAGATTGTGGTTATTTAATTAAGGAACGTCTTTGATGGAAAACCTCCCACCACTCTTGCCCTGACCTGGCTGATTAACTTGTGGTCAAAGTCTGCACCCTACCTCCCGTGGACAGTCTAACCAGTTAGGAGTCGTCTATGTCATAGGTCTACCCTAACTTAGGTTAGAAATTTTTCTTTTTTTTGTTTGTTTTTTTTATTTGTTTGTGTTGGTGTGATATGGCATATAATAATAATTTTACCAACTTTAATCCATATTACACACCTAACTCTTTTCGGATATTACCAACCCGGCATATCATAACTTTGACCAATCTAGTGTGCCGGAATGGTCTTATCCGAATGATTATAACCCATGCCCCCCATCTTATGACCATAATTTTCATACTTTCAACTCTTCACAGAGTTCATGGGGTTTCGCTTCCCCCGAGTCCAACTTTCAACCGACTTGTCCTCCGTCTCCACCTTGTCCACAATATTCCCAAGATTCATACTCAGATCCACCCATTCAAAATAGAAACCATCTATCCGGAAAATGATGAGTATGCACGAGTCCAAGCAACAACCACCATCAATCTTAGACATGATGATGCGTGAGTCCACCGACTCACAACTTCATCACGATTACACTTCCTTTTTTCAAGTCCAATCACAAAAGAGGCTTGAAGCCATGACTCAGGCTAGATTAGCTCGTGAGCATGAACTAGATATGATGGTTCAATCTTTGTGTTCTCACTGTCCGGCCAATTCTAATATCGCTGACCACTCTCTTAGAGCCGACGAACCAAGTTGCTTTGGACAACAAGATTCTAATTCAGTGCCATCATGTGAACTTGCCGAAACTTCAATTTTGATAACTTGGCAAGTTTTTCCTTTCTGAAATAGATCTTGAGCATGAATATGATCATGAACCCCAACTTGATGATTCAATTTTGCTTCCTGATTCAATAATGACTCCGGTGTCTCCACCTGATTTTACTTTTCCCGAGTCAACATTAGATCCTGTACCAATTCATCATGAAATTGAATCACCCATTTTTGATGATCATATTGAACTTGACCAATTTTGCAATTTTGAAAGTCCCATGGATAATTGGCAAGTTCTCATTTTTATGATATTGAGCTCAATGAGATATGTGACATAGATTCTCAAATCTGTGATCAAGTTCAAATTCCCGAATCATTATTGACTCCTGTTTTGTTACCCGACTTAGGTAATCTTTTAGAGTCAGTTTTGATTCCCACACCTATCATTCCTGAACTTGAATCACCATTATTGAGTCACATTCCATTGTTGAAAGATTATTGTGGACTTGAGCTTCAACTTATTGATTTGGACCCACTTCCTGAACCTAGCCCGACTCCTGAACCATTACTTGATTTAAGTTCTTTCCTGAGTCGGTATTCGTTCCCGCACTTATGACGTCCAAGTCAATCATTCCATCTTTTTCATACTCCATTTTGGGACAAGAAGGTTGACACAATTGACTCTGAAATTTATTATGAAATTTGGAATTTGATAGGGTGGACTTGTTTAAAAATGATAATACATACATTTTAGTGGGTTATATAAAAAAATTTCTGGTGGGTTCCTCCGAATTCCACAAAAAGTTGATTGGGCCGCATTTCGTGGACCAATTAGACCACCTCCAGAGCCACCACCTTAAGGTAACTTCTGCCTTCCCTTGTTCTTTTTCATGCATATATGCATTCATTCATACATTGAGGACAATGCATGAGATAAGTGTGGGGGTAGGCTTTACTAACATCTACTAACATAGGTAGAAACTAACCAAATTTGCTAACTAATATATATATATTATATATATATATATATATATATAAAATATATAAGAAGGACAATATTTTGACTTATCTTTTGAAAGAAATCTAAGTTAGTCTTAAGAATTAGGAAAATTATGATTAGGATTTCTTAAAACTCGGTCAAATAATAAATTGTTGAAATGTTAGGTATAGGAGGAGAAATTGAATAATTAATTAGTCTTGATTTTTACCTTAATGAAATTTGCATACCTAATGCATATCTAGGATTCTAAGACGAAGACCTTTGTGCCTCATATATAAAAAAAAAGAAAAGAAAATCACTAATTAAGCTGGATACATGTGCCTCAAGAAGCATAAGTATTCATGCCTAAAGGTGAGTAAATAAAATAAAGTCCTTAGTTTTGGGCCTAGTTCACTTGAATTTGAGTCCGCGGGGTGTTTTCTCACCTGGTGCCCTAAAGCCAACCGGTTTGGGAGCCACCGACTTTAAGTTCGTTACATGGTGGATTAGAAAGCCTAAGGAAATTAAGAAAAAATTACTTATATATGTACTACACATCTAATAGTCAATTAGTTAGGTATGAGGGCCTCAAGAAGCCTTGATGCTTACACGAAAGAAAATTAGATGAGTTATACATATTAAAAAAAAAGAAAAAAAAAAAAAAAATTATATATATATATATAGAGGCATGAGAGTTCAAGTTAAGGAATTCCTAGTATAAATTCATAAGGATGTATATGACTTAGGGTAACGAAAAGACTATACAAAAATTCAGTTTTGATCCTTACCTAAAATGAATAACAATTGACTTTATTAAGACTAAGTTTAAGAATGAATAAAAATGAGGATCCTAAAAACTTATAGATTACTTAGTCTTTTCAAAAGTATTTCAAATATTTCCTTTTTTATGAATTTTGTGGGTGTAATCCGCTGAAAACCCTCACGAGACAACACTCGTCCTCTAGGGTAACCTAGGGGTTTAACGGCTTGTTGCACATGCTAAGTGCAAACCGTGATTCCTACGAAAGTGAGTTAGGTTAGATTAATTTTTCTTTTCTTTTTCTTTTTCTTTGATTTTTACTCGAGGACGAGCAAAAAGATAAGTGTGGGGGTGTGATTGGTAGTGAAAAGTGCATTTTTTCATCATCATATTTACATCATTTTCACATTTATTCATATAATTCTGCACATTTATTAATTTTTGTGATTTATTGTGTGCAGGCCTTGAGTTCTTATTTTAATAATAAATAAAGCCTAAAAGAAGCCCAAAAGCCCATATTCAAGCCCAAGTGCAAAAGTGCAAATATCAATTGTCAAAAGTGCAAATACACAAGGGCCAAAGTTGCAAATATTAAAGAAGAGGGAAGGATAGACTTCTATTCAACCCTAAACACTTGCAGGATGAGGATAAAAGCTAAAAGAAGAGAAGGAAATTCGTGAAAAAGATTTGGGATCTAAGTAACTTGCTTCCCAAGTTATATCCAAATCCAAAGATGAAGAGCCGAGATTCAACTCCCAGAAGGAAACGCCCAGATGGACGGACCAGGGGAGGCCACGCGCCAAAGCGCGTGGCCAGCCGCCACACTCAGGCCGCGAAAACGCGGCCCAAGCCGCGTTTTCGCGGCAGTATAGTCTTATCAGGGGACGAGTTTTCGTGGAGGAGTTGTGTTGGGACTCTACTTCCTTCTGCACCTATAATACTCGCTGCAGTGCAACCGAGAGAGCGTCCAGAGGCAGAGCTAGAGGGCCAAATCTAGGTTTTAGGTTTTCTTCTTCTAGTTTAGATTTTCTTTTTTGTAATTTCTATTTTTCCTTTTTGTACACTGAGAGGAGATGATGTTCTCATGGAGGAAGGAGATCTACTTGTACTGAGGGTGACAATAGGTGTAAGTTTTACTTTTCCGCCATTGTTAAATAAATCGAATCGAGGTTCGTTCTTCTTTATTATGTTATGTTCTTTTATTCTTGTTGATTCTTGTGTATCGCAGTTTTTATTTTCTTCTATTGTTATTTCTCTCTAATGTTTTGTGAACCGTGAAATCTGATTGCTTCGAAACTGCCTAGCCAAAGAAAGCACTTGATGGCCTATGGAGATGAACAATCCTTCTTTAGATTGTCTTTTCTTTTCATAGTGTAGGTAGCGAAGGTGGACGATCCTATACGCCATACTTGCACGCCTTCCAAGACAGGGTAAGTCGTCGCGAACAGATCAAAGGTAAGCAAGGTAGAAGAGGTTTGTACATGTTATAGTTTCTTTCTTATTTTAGTATAGATCCACATCTTCCACATCTTTCCAAATTCTTTTCTTCCACTTCATTGTAAATACCATTGTAACTAATAAAAAAAAGAGATAACTTACTTAAACGCTTCCATCGCTAGTCCCTCCCTGAGGATCACGACCCGCATAGCCATTGCTACCGCGGATTAGAATTGAGCACCTTGCCATCTTGTTCTAAATCTAAAATTCTTTATTTTGTGTGCAGGGAAAATCTCAATCACCTTGCCCTAAAAGAGATTGATGTTTTGAAAAGCAAAAAATGATTGTGATGATGTTGTGAAAAACAATGAGGTTTTATCTTCAAAATTAGATTTTGTTTTAAAAGATAACATTGTTTTGAAAAATGAAATTGATTTCATTACAAAAGAATTGGATTTAGTTTTAAAGAAAAATGAATCTTTAAAAATTGATATTGATTCTCATGTGTGTCATGCTAGTGTAGCTTCTTCTTCTAGCACACCTATTGCATGCTCCACTTTATCTTCAAGTATTGAAAAAGATATAAATGTTTTGAAGAAAAGTGTTGAATGTTTGGGCACCACTTTGAGCAAATGTGCTTTGGATCATACACGCTTGGAAACCTTGGTTCGTAAGAAACAAGTTCCATCTTTGCATGCACACCCTTCACGGCATACACATGCTTCCCACGGTCACCACCATTACATGTATGCTCATGTGTACACATGTACACATTGTGGTCGAAAAGGCCACCTTGCTAGATTTTGCTATGATCGTTTACATATTGAAAATTTAGCAAATAATCTTATTTGGGTTAGGAGAGATACTAACCCCTATGGACCCAAAAGAAAATGGGTACCAAAGACCACCCCTTTGATTTTTGATGTAGGAGTGGGCTCTCGCATAACGTGAGAGTGTTGGTGCCTTGAAGTGGATGCGTTCCGTGCTTAAAAGAAAACAAATTGGATGCATCACTTTCAAGGGGAGTTTGGTGGAGAAGGACCACCATTGGTTTGGAGAACTAGAGAGGTGCCTTCATCGGTTTTGGTATCATTCTCTAACCCCGTTTTTATTTGCATGCTTTTCATATTATTGTTTATAGCATGTTTTAATGTTTGTTGATTATTATGATTATGCTATGATCATTAGATTAGTGATATACATGTTTAGTTACTTGAGACACCCATGTTTTATATGGATCTATCTTTGTGTTATCACCTTGTTTAAACTAATATGTATGTCCTAAAATCTAATGCACATGCATACACATAATGATCATATGTGTGTTTATGATTTTTGTTTTGTTTTGATGGTTATAGTTTATTATGTTAAATGCCATGATTCTTAGATCATTGACATGCATGTATAGCTTTTGAGATCACCCATGTTTATATGGACCTATATGTTGTGTTCTCACCATTTGTTTAGCTATTAAGTTTATCATGATTCTAATATCATGTGGATCTACATAATGATCATGTTTATGATTTTCATGTTGATTTATATCCGTTTTACTTAATGATTTGATTACTTGTTTAGATGTTAGTTTTCATTAAGACTAGAATTTATACTTGTACATATAGTGGGATACAAATAAATCTATATATGTTTGTACTTGAATGCTTATTTGAACCCATTAGATGTGCTAGTATAGTCTAGTTTTGATGATCCATACATTTTAAATTTGTATTCCTATTTTTGGATTTGTTTTATGTGTATGAGTTTTCATTTCATGTATATGTTTATCTTGCCAAAACTTTAAGATATACATGTATACCCTTTGAGTCATTTGCCTTTCATGAAAATCTATACATATGGACTCAATCGTGTTTAGGGATATGTATGTATACTTTTTGTGTTGACAAATCATACATATGCCTTGAAATGAAACTTGTTTTAATGGAAATTTATAGTTTCATGTTTTTGTGTTTATGTTTAACTTCATGTATATGTCTATTTTATCCAAATTATTGTTATACATATACATCCTTTTTGAGCCACGTCCCTCATGCATATACTTTTGTGGACTCATTATGTTTAGGATATGTATGTATACTTTAGTCTTTACATGACATACATATGCCTTGAAGTTTAAATCCTTTTGATGATTTTCATATTTTTAGGTAATCTAAATTGGTATTGAAAATCTAGTTTTTCATGTTTTCATGTTTTTAAGGAATTTCATATGAGCTCAATTGAATATTTTCATGTTGATATGTGTCACATTATACTTGTACACTCACTTTATTAATTTACTCATGATTTGTTTTCATGAGACTATGATATGGGCTTATGGATTTTGAGTGTTTAGTGATCATGTGATTTACTTGTGTTTCATGAAAAACAATTTTGTTTTATTCCTTACTTTAAGGATTTCGTACTAGTTAACAAGATTTCCCATTTAACTAGTTCGTATTCTTCTTATGGTAGAGATTTTCAAACGTACTCTATTTTCAAACCTATTTTTGAAAACCCATACCTTCAATGGGCGGTTAGATGGGAGATCATGTTCATGTATGCTTTAAAATGAAAATTATTTAAAACTTGAACCATGATTGGGAGGTAGTTATATGAGATATACATTTGATCTTATTGTTATTTCAATTGGTATCATTGAATTCTTTCAATTGGTATCAATTTTGACCTTTATTGTATACTCATATATTTTGTATGTATGAATGCTTTCAATTCCAAGAATATCAATTTCATTGGTATCTATTTTTCATACATATATATGTTTTATTTGTGCTTATTATATCCCTATATCTTTAAGCACAAAATCTGTTTATGCTAGTACTTGAGCTTCAATTTTGTTTCAATTGATTAGTTTTCAATTGCTTTTCAATTGGTTCAATTTTCAATTGGTATTTGCTAAGCTTGAAAACCTTAATGATTATCCTATTTCAATTGATTACTTTTAAATTGGTATCAAGCCTACGCATTGTTTTAATTTGTATTCATAAAGGGGGAGAAAATTCGTATTTCATCTTTCAATTGGTATTTGTTTTCCACTCCCATACTTTATGATTGAAAATTCAAATTTGGTATCATATGTTAAAAATGAAAAATATTTACAATTGGTATAAATTTTTGTTTAGACATTCAAAATTTATTATGTTTAAATTTCAATTGGTATCAAGATTTTTCATGTGTTTTGCTTAAAATTGGTATCAATATTTTTTGTTTGTTTCTTTTCAATTGGTATCAAGATTTTCATGTGTTTTGCTTAAAGTTGGTATCAATATTTTTTTTTCCTTTCAATTGGTATCAACATGCTATTCTTTAACATATTTTCAATTGGTACCTAATTGATTGTCACCCCTATTTGCTTTTGTTTTTTGTTTTAGACAAAAGGGGAGAGAAAAATGTATTGATTTAGTTTTGCATTTAAACCCTTTATTGATGATTAATTCTTTGTATTAAAAAGGGTGAGAAATTTTTGTTTGTTTTGATTGTTTACCCCTTTGTTGATGATTGACAAAAAGGGGGGAAAGATTTTGGTTTATATATGCATGTTTATGTTTTGCATATATTAAGTTTAATTTAGTTTAATTTTAATTGGTATCTAGAGCATGTTTTGTAATTGTATCTAGAGCATGTTTTGTTTTTGAACATTTCATTGGTATCTAGAACCTTTTATTGTTTATGCATTTCTATGAACATTTCATTGGTATCTAGAACCTTTTATTGTTTATGCATTTCTATGCATTCATGTTTAAGAGCCTTCATTGTATATTCATTATGTTTATTTGGTTATGCATGAGTTAAGGGGGAGCTTCTTTGAAGCTTAACTTTAATCCATGCATATATAACTCCATGAGTTTTTGTCATCATCAAAGGGGGAGATTGTTGGCCCAAAGGCCTTCCACTCTAGTTTTGATGATGATTAAATCATGTAGCTATGTGTACTAATAATCTTGTGATTTTAGTTTCAGATCATTAATCAAGTTATTAGTAGGTGATTAGCTTCAATAAGATGATTTGGAAGCTTTCACATGTTGATTCAAGAGCCCGAACGTCAAAGATCATATATAGCACTTGCTCGGTGGATCAAGGAGTTTTGGATCGAGTCGGCTTGGTGATTGCGCTCTACAAGAAGACTTCGGTACCATAATTTAGTTTTGTATTTATCTAAATTGTAAAGATTAGAATAGTATGATATGCTCAAGTTCACAACACACGTTTCATGTTTGAATATTGGTTTTCGGTTTTCGGTTTTAGGTTTAACCGATCTTGGTTTGCATGAATAGATAGATTCAAAACAAGTTTACATGGTTTAATGTATATTATATTTGTTCTATATACATGCATGCTTAATTTCCTAGACAAACTTAGTTTTGACTTACTTATTCATGTGTTTTATGTTTTGGTATTTTTAACAAAACATATTTTGAAATTAATGTCAAAAACATGGATATATATATATGTTTCATGTATATAGGATTATATCCATATACATCATGCCTAAATGTTTTTTAAATTTCATGTTTTTGTATTTGGATGAGTTTTGGACAAAACGTATTTTCTATTCAAAAATCCAAGTTTTAGAAAATACAGTTTTTGGTTTTTGGCAAATTTCTATTACACAAAAATAGATCAAAATGTTTGAGATTTATGTTAAACTTTTTAACACAAGTTTGTATTTCAATGAAAAATGATAAAACTATTTTTGTGAATTTTTAGAGATTTAATGGAAATTTTTAGGATTAAAAAATTACATGTTTTTGCTGACCAGAATAGTCTCTTCCAGGCTAGGTCGGTCGACCGTAGGGGTCGACCGCACCAAGTAGCGGTCGACCGTGACGGTCGACCGACGTGCACGGATAAGTGCACGCTGGCTGCCACATGGTCCGGTCGACCGCACGGGCGCCGACTGTATGCAGGCAACTCTCTGTTTATTTCGGTCGACCGGGCGGTCGACTCGTAGCTGGCAACGGTCAAAATGTGACCGTTGGCCGGTCGACCGGTAGGGCATTTTTGGCAGTTTCTGCTGCCAACGGTTATATTTTTCTGGGGGCTATAAATACCCCATTAATGGCCAGTTTTCTTAAAAAGATTTCTTGTTCGAATTTTTCCTGACTCTCTAGTGTTTTCACAGCAATCAAAAGAAGTTTTTGGGCTTTTAATTGAACAATCTATTTGGTATTTTTGCTAGGGTTTGAAATATCAAAGAAAAGGGTTTTTGGGAAAAGAGTTTTGATTCAACTTCTATATCTTGGTTTCAGTTTTTCCCAAGGATTTTCTTTGTGATTTTGATTTCCATTCCTTTGTTTTCTCCACTTGAGCTACATCTACTTTCTTATTCTATAGGATCTTTGTGTGGGAGAAAGAGATTGTTTGTGGTTGTTGTTTAGACCACCAAGTTAAAAACCCAATCTTTTCTTGGCTTTGTGCCTTTGGGTTGTATCCCTCAAGTTGTGAGGTGATCCTTGTATTGGTTTGTGCTAATCCCTCAAGTTGTGAGGTGATTGTTGTTGGCTTGAAGTTGTGCCTCAAGGAGGAGGTTGTGTTTGTAAGGAGAGGAGTTGGGTACTCTTTGTAATTGTGATTGCCCCAAATCCTCGGTGGAGGTTCCCTTTGTGAGAGTCCTTTGTGGACAAGCTAGTGGACTTAAAATCCATCTGGGTGAAGGCGGGGATGTAGAGCTGGGTGCTCGAACCTAGAAACATATCTTGTTATTTGCGCTTGATCCCTTGGCTTTCTCTCTACTTTGTGCCTTGCATCTATTCATATTGTTCATTCATAATTATTTGCTTGGCTTGTTTGAGTGTGCATCTCTTGTTAATTGTAATTAGTTTTTAAATTCCGCATTAAGTTCATTAGATTAGCATAATCACCTATTCACCCCCCTCTAGGTGATTTTCACTATTGATCAAGATATCTGGACATCTGTTCATGTTACACATATCACCCTGACACTGTCACTATTACTAAACCACAGATACACTAGACACTGTATGACTGTGAGTTGTCATGATTGTGAACACCGTTATTACATCATGTACCTGTATCATGATTACACAGACATTCTAGTACACTAGATACAGTATTTCATGTAAATACTTATTACACTGAACACTGTTATTTTATGCACATGTATCACCGTTACACAGATACTATTACACATGACACTATCATTTCTTATTCATGTCTCACTGATACGCGAGTACACTTATAACACCCCGCTCTCAGAATATGAATTTAGATGTGTTCTGATTTTTTGATCATCTTTCCGTATTTGTTTTTTTTGTGATTATTTATGTAAATTTTTTACATTGGATCCAAATTCGTGGATTCGGAGTCAGCCCTAGTCTGAACCGGGACCCGATCCTAATGTATTATTCAATTTGATCTTTTCAGCAATCAGATTTGACCGATTTCAGTTTCAAATATTGTTTTTTAATATTCTAGATTTTTCATGATTTTCTGAATTAATTTATAAAATCTTCTAAATCAATGTCGACTATATCATTGGTCGATTTCAAGATTTTTAATTTACAATCAAAGTTGAATTTCTAGATTCTACTTTCACAATGCTTCTTTGAATAACATTTTCTACTTTAATGCATTTTCTGAGATTTTTTTGAATTTATCAAAGTTCGACTGGTTTTGATGTCAACCGGTATCGCTGAACGATTCTAAGTTTTTTTTAATTTACAAACGGAGTCAAATTTCTAAAATCTGCTTTCACATTATCTCTTAAAATCTTATTTTCTATCTTATTGTATTTTTAGTGAATTTTTTGAATTTATTAGAACTCGGCCGGATTTGGTGTCAGCCAGTATCGCTTGTTGATTTCAGGAGTTTTTAATTTGAAAATGAGATTTATTTCTGAAAACTGATTTCATATTATTTCTCAAAGTGATGTTTTCTACCCTGGGTATTTTTGGAGATTTTCTTGAATAGTCGATTTTCCCGATATTATTATAATATTATTATTTATAGTACTTTCATTTCTTTCTTTCTTTCTTTCTTTCTTTTTCTTTTCTTTTCCCCATCCCCTCACCTACCTGCACCCACTCCCCCTGCGCATGGGGGCCGGTCCCCATCACCCTCCATCAACTCCCCTTCATCACTCTCTTTCTTTTTCTCTTTCTTTTCCTTTTTTCTTTTCTTTCCCTCTCTCCTTCTCTCGTTCTTTCTTTTCTCCTCCTCCATTTAGAAGGCGACCCCCTCTCCCTCGGCGACCTTTGGCCGACCAACCGTGTGTCGGCGGCCACCCTAGTGATAGCGGCCTCCCATCACCCCCAGCTCTCCCCTCCATTTCCACTAACTCTAATAACACCACCATCTTCTTCCTCCTCCTTCAAACCACCAATATCACCTTCAAAATTTTCAAATCACCACCACCTCCTCCTCAATTACAACCCCTACTCCTCCTCCTGCTCCCTCTCCACTCAATTTCACCATCTTCCATCTTCTTCCTCTTCAAATCCCCCTACTCTCCACCTCCTGTTTCCATCACTACCACCATCTCCAACTTCTTCTTCTTCAATCCATCACCACCATCACCACTTCCACCACCTCTCTACCACCTTCTCCTCCAACTCCCCCCCCCACAATCACCTCCTCCCACTATCAACATCATCTTCTCCACCTCCAAAACTACCTACCCCTTCACCATCACCTCCCCTTTCCCTCTCTCTTTCCCTTGGGGTGGCCAGCGGCCCGCTGGCGCCACCAGAGGGCCAGCCAAGCCCCTAGGCCTAGGGGGAGTCGTGGGCCCCCTTGTACAGGTGCTACTCATGCAGCCTCTCCTCTCTCTTTTAATCCTCTCTCTCACGTTAACTCTCTCTTCTGCTGACTCTCTCAGTCTCTTTCTCTCTCCTCCCCCTTGTTTCTCTCTCATCTCTCATTCTCTCTCTCTATATATATTATGATTTGTGGCGTGTGCACGTGTTTTTGATATTTAGGGGCCGTTTGTTTCGCGTAAAACTCCGTAATTCGTAAATGACTTACTACCTAGTTACAATTACGGCATTTGTTTGGACTGTAATTCGTAAAAGACTTACGTAACTAAACTAACACTCACTTGCAACCCAGTTACCACTCACTTACAGCCCAGTTACAGTTAATTTTGTGGTCATACAAATTTGTAATATTTTTTTATATTAATATTAAAATTTTTTAATATTTAACTTTTTAAATATTTATTTGCAGTATTAAAATTTTTAAAATCACCAAATAGTTAATTTTGTGGTCAACTTTTTCACTTACGACTTATACATTACGACAACCAAACACCGTAAAGTACAATACACTTTCCCACTTTACAATTTTATATTACCAACCAAACACCGTAAAATTTACATACATGTAACTCATTTACAATTGTAAAAGACTTTACCAATTACAACTACTACGAATTACGGCCAGTTACGACAACCAAACAGACCCTTAGGGGATTTGCAACTTTTCGAAGGTTCTATAGGCGAGTGTCCTCGCCTCGCTTTGGGTTTCTCCGCTTCGTCCGATCGACTTGTATTTCATTCTATATTTGAGTTTGTATTCATATTTTATATTGGGCTATGCCCTTGTATTTGTATATGGCCGAGTGCCCAGGATTGTACGTGTATCATGCCTGTGACGAATGCTTGTACTAGTGTAGTTTCATTCCTGTACAAATGTCATGCTTATGATGTTGTTTATTACTGCTTTATTATATGCATTGTTCGACATTAACAATTCTGCAAGTACTATACCCAGCCTCCGGGCTGCGTTCAGCCTCCGGGCTTCCTGAAATCACCTAGAGGGGGGTGAATAGGTGACTAGCTAATCTAATGGTGAATTAATGCGGAATTAAAACTATTTATGCAAACTAAAAATTCTTAAGCTAAACACACTACGTATAACCTAAGAGTGTAGCCGAATTTCCCGTGAAGGGCTCTGGACTATCTCCTCAAGATTCCTCTAGATAAGAGTTGAGGTGCCTCTATGGCTCTCTTGGTTGAATACAAGTGTAAGCAAACAATTCCCAAGCATATAACAATTAAGCACACAATATATCAAACATATAAGAGATATGAGCAATAAGCATAAGCAAGATATAAACACAAGTGAGAGATAGAGAGCAATCGCAAACACGGGAGATTTGTTTCGAGGTTCGAGCACCCTTGCTCTACGTCCCCGCCTTCAACACTACGAAGGATTTTCACTAAAAATGATCCCACCAGATCACTCGGTGCCGCAACACCTACAAGCGAGTTCACACTAGAACTCCTTTGGACTCTCTAGTCCCTCTCTTGTTCCTGCAAGAATAAACACACGCAAGCACGCAAGCTTGCCGAGGCCGCACCTCTACACCGAGCTCTCACTAGAACTCGAAATAACGCGAACTCGCAAGTCCGCCTCCTCAAATACAAAGTATGAAAACTTTGGTGATCACAATACTTTGATCACCTAAACAACAACTCTCCTATAGGATGGATTTATCAATGAAAAACTCAAGTATGTGTGAGAAAAATAAGGATTGAATTGGTGACGAAAAACTCAAGAAATCTATTTTGAAAACACTCTTGATAAACTCTCCATTTGATATGAAAATTTTGGCTCTTAAACAAGTGGAGATAAACACTAAAAGATGTATGAAAACCTAACTTGAAAATCCACTTCAAATCTTGTAGAAAACGGTCCAAGGGAGCCCAATATAAATAGGCTCCAAAATATGACCGTTGGAGGCCTAGTCAGCAGATCTGTCTGCTGATGGTCGACCGTCCGATCGACCGCCAACGGTCGAGGGCAGATCGGTCGACCGGCCGGTCGACCGCAAACTGAACAATGACCTAGCGGTCGACCGGGCCATTTCTAGAGAGCAGAGCTCTCTGGCGGTCGACCGTGCGGTCGACCGGCCCAAAGCTGTGCACATCGATCGACCGCCCGGTCGACCGACTTCTGCTGCGGTCGACCGGCCGGTCGACCGGCAGAAGGCTAGTTCAGCACAATATAGGGATTTAAAACATGTCATTTTTCCTTCAATAAAATCCCATAAATTCTCTAAAAATCTACAAAAATAAGTTCAGTAATATACTTTGATATACAAACATGTTTGCGTAAAAATCAAAACATGTTACAAATATTTTGAACTATTTTTGTAATATGGAAGTTTTGTTTAAGGCAAAAATCTGTATTTTTCCAAAAATGATTTTTTCAAATTGAAAACCGAATTTTTCAAAACTCCTCTAAATATAAAAATAAGATATATTAAACACTTTTAAAGCTTAGTGTGTATGGAGATGATCCACTACACATATATGATGAAATATCTATGTTTTTGACATTAAGCTCTAAATAAAATTTTGATAAAATATATATATACTTGAAGCTCAAAATCAAAACGATATTTTTCAAAACGAAATCTCTTTTATGAAAACACATATAAATCTTGTGTGAGTGTATGTGACACTTGAGCAATCTACCAACTAATCTATCCTTTACGTTTTATCTAAAACAAAATCTTAACAAAATAAATCTAGGCACAAATCTTCTTTTGAAGGTCTTCACTTGAAAATCTTCTTCTTCTTTCTTGACATGGTCTAAAACAAGATCCAAAGATCTAGACTCCTCTTGAGTACTTGATGTGGTCTTGATGCACAAGCTCTTGAATCAACACGCGCTAGCTCCAACACTTAACTTGAAATCCTTTGTTGAAGTTAAACACATACTAAGATCTTGATCACATATCTGAGACTAATTTAAAATAAGATCATTAGTACTATAACTACATGAGTTAATCATCATCAAATCTAGAGTGATGGGCCTTTGGGCTAACACTTTCTATACCCAACCTTCAGGTTGTGTTAACCTCCGGACACTCCACTCAGCTTCCAGACTTCACCACTCCACGGTAGCCTAGATATTCTCACGTTTATATGCATGCTCGTGTGGTACTAACATCTCATGCAGGTACCCTAGTACCGACTCCAGGTTTCTGCCCACTCCCGCCCTAGCTACCAAATTGGTTTTAGGCCTGCACCCTTATGGGTTTCGTGGTCGAGAGTGCGCCTACACCCCGAACGTACTCTAGTCCTCAGGCTCTCTCGCCCACTTTCTCAAAAGAGGATTGCGCTTAGACCGTCAGGTCTCTCATGCTCCACCTGGTAGGCATGTTTTGCGCTCAACGCTTTACCACTAGATTCGTTTAGGCGGAACTCTGCCGGAATTTAGACTCAACTTTTAAGCCGAGTCATTTCAGTAGCTCCATCAAGCGCTCTAGTGACCATACACTGTTTGTTGTCCATGCCTCCAACACTGCTTAAGCTCCGCTTGTTTGTGCTTGGTTGTTACGCTGTCACTTGACATGTTATCTCTTGATGTGCTAACACTTGCCGTATTATTACCTGACACTTGTTTATATCACTTGACAACTAATGTGTTATCACCTGACATCTAACCTGCTACTACTTGACACATGCCTCCTGTTATGCTATCACTTATCACCTGCCACATGCCTGATCACTTATCATCTTAATATTAACACCTGATACCTGTCATGTTTAACTCTTGACTCATAATTATTACATTACGGGAATGTAGTACCTAATCTCCTGTTATGTACTCCTGTTATGCAAGTACTTCTGTTACTCCTGAACCTGTTATGTTCCTACACATTCCCGTAATCTGATTATTATACTTAATATGCTATAAAAATGATAACTTACACAGGGAATGGGGGAAACCGATAAATGTCGTTATGATGCCTTACTTTTTGTTGTAGAATACTAAACTGATGACTCGTGTTAGGGTGCTTTTAGGCACCCAAAAGATGCGTGTTTGGGTGTTTTTGGGCACCCGTAGGTTGTGCCCTAGGCGGACAAAAATCACTATAAATATGAGCCATCAGTTCTTCATCAGCTTCTAATAACCAACCTCGACTTACTTGGTTTTACCACTGGATTTTGAGATTTACTATGTTGAGATTTACACCAGGACATATACCCAGATATATGGGTCGGACGAGTAATAATAATAATATGCCAAGATAATAACTCGCTGTGTTACTTTGCAAACTTGGTTATACCACTGGATTTTGCCACAATTGCTTTCATCAGGTTTTACTTCGAATTTTCGATTTTATTAATCATTATTAGATTTTCAGTTTACCACATGTATGCTACTCCTCTGGTCTCTTGCTTGATATAGCTCATGTTCCACTGTACTTATAATCCTGACTTAATCACTCCTCGATTTATATTCATGCTCGGTTATCACTCATTACTTGATGTCTCATTCATGCTGAAGTGTCGTGCTCATGACACGGTTTTCAATACATGTTCTTTTAATTCAGATTTATCGATACACGTGTGCTTATCCCTGCACGCCACTTGGTATTCACCACACCACTCGTTAGGGGTTCTGACTCCCCTGTATCCTCATGTCT
Source organism: Agave tequilana (assembly GCA_038442645.1). NCBI lineage: Eukaryota > Viridiplantae > Streptophyta > Magnoliopsida > Asparagales > Asparagaceae > Agave > Agave tequilana. The sequence goes on from JAVJIF010027446.1 coordinate 17,155, forward strand.
AGATCTCGGAGCGTGGAGCTTGTGGATTCTCCCGGTTGCTGATTAGAGATGTGCAGAGAAAGCATGGATTATCGATAGACCGTCTGAGACCCTATCCTTCCAGGCCCCTACTCGTCTCTCAAGTTTTCCTTCTATAACTCGTGAGTGCCCTTTGTACTGTTCATACTTGTATATCTCTTTGTATTCTCGCATTTGCGCCTGTGATGTAATATTCTTGTAATATTGTGTCATATTTGGTGATAACTTTGTAACTGTATTTATATGTTGGAATTATAATGCACCACATATTTCTAAACTCTGATTTTTACATGTACTGATGCTTAGCGTATATATGTGAGGGTATTTTCGACTTACATATATACGTCGCAGTAACGTCTCCGTGCCGACTGGATCGGGGCGTTACAATACTATTCACTGCTACCGTGATTTCATATATTTGTACCATCGCTACATGGATACACTGTACACAGTTATATCATGTTCATACACCACTATTACATGGATTCACCAGTATACATGCGTTGATTATTTCTGTATTCCTATTGCATGGATTACTGTTCATATTATATAGATTATTGTACATGATATTCCTGTATTCCCGTTACATGATCATTCATGTTACTGGTATTGATATATATTGTTACTAGTCATATTAACTATTGATATCCGGTATGTGGTGGGGGCTACCTATTAAGTCCCACATCTCCGTTTCTTTTTATCTTATTCAGTGATATAAGAATTGCTCATGTCCCGTTGAACATTGTTAATAAGCTAGCATACTTGTACTCTGGTATACCTGTTATTAGCACAGTCATGCCAGCGTCAAGTGAAACATATGTGAAACTAAGTGCCACACAGAGCAAAGTGTCATATCACACCTATACGTGGTGGGGGCCACCTCTTGAATCTGTGGGGTCACCTCTAGAATCCTCACTCCGCCTGGTGTTGGATGACGAGGATGTCTCCGGTGCTCTTGTTATAAATATTGTTAATAACCAGACTCAGTATTCTTCTTATCATGTATTCCTGTTATACGCACAATCATACTGACGTTCGACACATGGTGTGTGGAACTAAGCGGCACATGGAACAAAGTACTACACCACATACATGGTGGGTCCACCTCTTAAATCTGTGAGAGCCACCTCTAGAATCTCGTATCGCGAGGTATTAGCATGAGGCATCCTCATTGCACTAGTTATCAGACCCAGCACATGATACATTTAATAACCCACCAATGATGACGTCAGGAATGTCTACTATTTAGGCACTCTCTCGTTCGGATAATGGTACCCGTATGTCATGTTTGGATGGGTTCGGCTGGAGTACGAGCTCCGATATGAACTGCCAGTGTTCTGGGATACTAGAAGAGATGGATTAAAATATCAAGCGATACTAATTGTTATTATTGTATAAATAGCATGACTTGGTCGGTATATGTATATTATTATCCATTTATGCTTGTTACATTTCTTGGTATCTTGTCACCGTCATGTTACATGTATACCTTGCACTTCATGTGGAGACATACTATTCATGTACACGTATGCTCTACATTTCATATATTCTCTGTTCCATGTGTTACCTTTAAACACACTTGTTGTTGTATAACCCCAATATTATAGCGTGATTGTTCTGCGTACTTTATGTATACACATTCATATAAATCATTATACCGCCATGCTACTATTTCTTTTAGTATAAATAAATAAGAAATATTTAAGACTTAATACATGTTAATTAAGTAAATTGATGTTGTTAATGTATAACTAAATAATGAATCTATTACTCATATTCATAAAAGAACATGTTAAGGGTATAATAACATAAAGTTAGTTGAGGCATATATATATATATATATATATATATATATATATATATATTATATATATATATATATATATATATATATATATATATATATATATATATATATATCTCCCCAATTGTCACTGTTATGATTTATAATCATGTACTATATAGTATTATAGAGGCAACATTGTCATAACATACTAAGTGTTGATGATGTTATAGTAATAATAACATACCCATAATCGATATACTGATTGTTAGAATATTTATATTGTATCACCATTATCATGACATCTATTATATATTATCGTGATTATACTATTATAGCATATATTACAGCTTCCTTCATTTTATCACTCACTAGATTGCATTCTGATGACTCTGGGTTGCGTGCCAGGTTAGAGATTTAAGACATCATAGTACCAGATAGTTCTCAGGATACACTAAGGAGGCTCGTCACCTATACCCTTCATAGGTATCTTTATTATTATGTCTTTATTCTCCGATTTGTTCCTATTTCCATATCCATCATGATCACTGATTCACTTGCAGGTATCATTGTACTTATTTATGCTGAAAATTATTGTGTGCATAGTATTTATTCCCTGTACTGAGGCTTAGCGTTAAAATTTGATTGAGTTTTTACCTGCACACAAAAATACAGAATTTTAGAACTTAATAATAAAGAGTGCAAGTTCTCAATATTACCGCTATAGCAAATGGCTATGCGGGTCGTGATCCACAAGGAGGGACTAGCGATGAAAGCTTTTTAAGCAAGATCTCTTTTATGCTACAATTAATGGTTAAAATTTTTCTTTTAGTTCTCAAAAAGAAAAGAGAAAAATGGAGTTAAAGTCAAGTTAGAAAGAAAGTAATAGAATGAGAAGGTGGAGAAAATAGAAGCGATATATACAAAGAAATTGATAAAGAATGAAAGAGATTTGAAAGATTATGGAATTGGTAATTTACACTAAAAGTTAAAAGAAAGAAATAAAAAATAATTACTTACCTCCTTTGACCAAAAGCTTACCTTGAATCTTTGGCGACGATGTTACCTTGAATTGGAGGCAATCAGCGCATAGCCCATAAGAGTTGATTCTCGTCTCTTCCACATTACATCATCAAGACAAAACAAGCATGAAATGATACAGACTGAGACTAAAATCCATCATCATGAGCTAGCGGTGGCACTTGTAAAGGCAAGGCTCTTTCGATGCTATAAGACTCACTTGGATAGCGATTGGTACAAGAAAGAGAGAAGTAGAAAAGAAGAAGAAGAACACAAAAACAAAGTACATAAAACAGGTAACTATAGATTCGATTTTATAACAATAAGAGAAAAGAAGAACAACTTACACCGGTGTTACTCTCAGCTCAAGCTTCATTCTCATTCTCCTATGAAACTCTGATCTCCTCTGAATTGCATAAATGAAAACTGAAAATTACATAAAAAGAAAAATAAAAACCTACACTAAAAAGAATGAAAAAGTGGACTAAATTCTATTTCTGCATCATCGTCCCCTGTACGCTCTGAAAACTCAGTATTTATTAGCAAAACCCAACGGGGAGGGGCGTACGAAGATAGGGGGAGCAAACGCTCCCCCAACTGTTGCAACAGAGTTGAGGAAGCGCGGCTTTGGCCGCGTTTTCGCGGCCTGGATGTGGCCAGGTGGCCACACCCAAATGGTGGGGTTCCTGATTTCGAGAGATTATTTTATCCAGTTCTGGATTTCTCGTTTCAGCTCCTGGATTTGAGGAAACGGCCTTTGATCGTGGTTTTAACCGATTGATTTGAAGAGATATGTTTTTAACTGATATTCAACTGATCTGATCCAACTGATCTGCCCTGATTTACTGACTTCGAATTGATTCTGATTTAAATCCGAATTTGATGGGCTTTGGGCTCGTTTCTCGTCCCTCTCCTTTAGTAATGGGCCTGCAAATAAATTAAACAATAATTAGAAAAAACAGAGTTTATTCTATAATAAGTATGAGAATATGATAATGAATGTACAATATTAGTGACGATCATATATACGTAAGGGTATTTCCGCCTTGCATATATACTTTGCCATAACGTCTCATATCCGCGGGATCAGAGCGTTACAAAACCTATACAAACCATAACTTTGCTTGTAGTGTCCAAAACCTACGCGCTCGTAATTGCTACCGTCCCGCTATCACTACGATGAGTACTTTTAGTCTTCCCATCGACCATTTCTCCCTCCAACACTCTCTTTCCGCAATAAGGTCAAGTATGGGCAGAAGATCCTAATCCAAAACCAACATGTGCATGTCCTCATAGACCTCATCAGCAGCTTCACACCATCCTTCTCTTTTAAATGCAAGGACTACATATTGCTCAAAAATGAAGTTGTTGATATGGATGTGGAGAGAGAGGAGAGAGAGAGGGAAGTGTGCATATCATTGAGCCCATTGAGTTGCAAGATAACTTTTCAAAATCTCACTGAGCCAATGGGAGATAAATTTTTTTGGGTCTTATTAATCTTTATTTAAGGGGGAAAAAGTTTATGACAAGTCAAGTTGCTAGAGAGAGAAAGCAAATGTCTACTGATCTTTATTCAAGGGGAAAATGTTTATGACAAGTTGCTAGAGAGAGGAAGCAAATGTATAAATCAAGTTTAGAAATCCAGTTCTGAATCATTGTCCTACAAAAAAGTCACTGTTTCCGTGTGGTGATCAAGCTCTCTATAATAGTAAATGGATCTTCACAGATCTATGCCCTGCGACGCACAGACATCTGGGTGTTTCCATTTCAGATGGATGCTTTAAAAGCTCAAGAAAAAAAATAATGAATGCGTTTAAAAACTCTGCGAGAGATCTTGAGAGAGATTATATTTTATAAGGAGGAGAAGAGATTTTCAGTTTTATAATTTTATCCAATGAATCTCATCCTTTATTTCTTTACAGGAACAAATATGCTAGAGCCATTACAATTTATGCTTAAAAATTATCATCTAATGGAACGAGAGAACCTCCATCAGACGATGTTTAAATCTCCTAATAGTAAAGGTTAATTTTGATAGAGAACCAAAGGCAAAAAAATGAAACAATAGGATGAAACAATTAAAGAAAGCTCAACTTTTGCTTAAAATTCACCACCCCCCACCCCCCCCAAAAAAAAAACAAAAAAAACAAAAAAAAACAAAAACAAAAAAAAACAATAAAAAAAAGGGTAGGTTGCATGTGTCACTATAGTGATAAAACTTATTTGCAATAGGCAAGAGGTTTGTAGTTTAAATTTCACTTATACCAAGTTATGACCTATATTGTCTCAAAAAGTAAAAAAATTGGGACAGATTCAATAATCACGATAATTAAGAACTATTTTCTAAATATAAACGATGTGAGAAGTACGTATCTAAAATTTCATCTTTAGAACATTTTTCTTGGTGCCAACTAACCATAGAACTCTTACTTCCCTCGTGGAAAGATGATGGATTCAATCTCCAGACACAGTGTAAATGGGTGAGGGGATTTTCGTACTAATTACAAAGTGCACATACACAACCTTGATTGTTTGACGTATGAGGGCTACTAGCAGTTCGTGAAAGTTGAGTAATTCGTGTGCCTGCATCAAACGAGACGTTCTATTCTCCTTTCGCCGAGTTTCTTTTCCCGACTATGGTGGAGATTTCTTTTGCTTTAAAAGTTATGATTTAAACTTGTGAATTTTTTCAAAGAAAAAAAATATCATTTTCTTTGTCTTCCATATTAAACAAAAGGAATATTGCAAGAGAAATGTTGAGGCTGATTTCTTAACCAATGAAGGTGCACCTGGAATTGTAGTTAGATTTATCGAGACTACTTTTTTGATACAATTGTTAGATCTGATTCGAGCAAATAGGGAGGGCTATTTTTTTAACTCGTTGAGTTGGAGAGCATTTATTTACCAAAAATTCAAAAAGGAATATTTCATAGACTTGGTGTAATAGTCTCAGAGTTCATTACTCTAATCCTTCACTTATCCTCAGATCAAGAGCCTCAAATCCGTCCAAAATATTTATCTTTGTTGTGTGTGTGGAGAGACATGTGTAATTTCGGAAGGATTCGAGTCCGAATCCTTCCCACTCAAATACTAAGATTCGACAATCAAATACAAAATTCACTCAATTAAATTGATCTATATTATTTAAAGTAACTAAAAATAAAAAATCAAGTATTTTGAATACTTTTTTCCATCCATCAAGTAGGAGTAGGCGTAAAACGAACGGCTGAAAATAGCACGTTGGTTTGATCTATATGTTTAGACATATAAATTCTCAATCTGAACATTTAATCATGATTTAAACATTTAAAAATCCTTACATACCTATTTTTATTATGTTTCAAATATTCTACACCGTTAAACTAATCAATTCACTATTTTCTGCCATCCATTTTGCGCCTACTTGATGGATGGGAAAAAAGTATTCAAAACAATTGGTTTTTGATTTTTAGTTACTTTAAATAATATAGATCAATTTTAACGCAGTGGATCTTGTATTTGAATATTAGATCTTAGTATTTGAGTAGGAAGAAATCGAGCTTGAATGCTTTCGGAACTATCTCATATATGTGTGTGTATTCATATGTGCATTATGTGTGTGTGTGCGCATTTATGGAGGAAGGCCTATGGTGGAGAAGAAAGAGTGCGTGTGAATATATATGACGTGCGTACAAATTGTTGTATCTATTTTAAGGAGAGTGGCACTGGATGGGGGTAGACGGGGTATTATTATTATTATTATTATATACACACACACACACACCACACCACACACACACACACATATATCAGAGAAAGGTGGTGGGGAGGAGTAGAGAAGTACTTGTGCATACATGCATTACATGTTACATGTGTTGTATTTGTGTAATATATATGTATAAATATACTGATATGAATAGTGCTCTCTTATGAGTTCAGTAAAATAAATGATATTGAAATGACTATTTAATATGTCATGAGCTTTTAGTGCAAAGTGCTGAGATGAATTTGGGTAATACATACATCTGATGAAATAGGAGATATTATTATAAGAGGCTGATAAAATAAATAGCTAAGTGAATTAGGCGTTCAAGTTTGAGGCCTAATTCTTTTCCTAAGGAAAAAAAGAAGAAAAAAATACACGTATAACTTATAAATAAGATATTTTCTACTTTATGCACTATTGTATGATACTTGTGTTTAAATGTAGGAAATTGGATTTGTGCATTTCCTTTGAGCCAGTTTGATTTCTTGGAAGTGGTACGAAAAGGTGAAAGTGGGAAGGGAGGAAAATGTAGAAAATTAGGATTTGTGCATTATCCTTTTTCAGTGTTTGATTATAATGTGAAAGTATAAGTGAAAATATATATTGTGAATTTCGGCGTTTGATTAGTAATGTGAAAGTGAAAGTGAAAAAATTGATCACAAAGTTGACTGCAAAATAATATTAAAATAAATATTAATTATGACCTTTTTAAAACTGTAATTAAGCAGCAAGTGAGATTTACAAGATCACAAAATTAACTATTTTGATTTACAACTTATTACAAATGAGATTTACATGATCACAAAATTAACTGTAGCATCCTAAAAGTGATAAATGATTGTGTGAAAAGGAGGTTTAAAAGAGAAAGCGGAAAAGAAAAGGCAATTTTCTCATTTTTCATTTTCGACTCTAAACAAACATAAAAAATGGAAGATGAGTTTTCCCACTTCCTCACTTTCGCCCCCAAAACAAACAGCCTCTAAAGTATTTAGCATTCTTAGATCTTAGTTTAAAATAATCCAATTTTTCTACTACTTTAAACTAAGGTACATAAATATATGCATTGGCTATTAGCACCTGAACTTCTAGGCCGGTGATTTTTGTTCCATATACAATTTTTGGTACAAAGTGGGTCTTCTCACCCTCTTCAATTATATAAAGGGGATTTTCTCACTGATTAGTTGTGCTACTTCTACCGGGTTACTTGCAAGCTCCTTGTAACTCACGTTCCACTGTGGGGCTGTTTGTTTCGCAGTAAAAGACGTAAAACTCCGTAATTTGTAAATGACTTACAACTCAATTACAACTACGGCGTTTGTTTGGACTGGAATTTGTAAAAGACTTACGCACCTAAACTATCAATCACTTGCAACCCAATTACCACTCACTTACAGCTCAGTTACAATTAATTTTGTGGTCATGCAAATTTGCATTATTTTTTATGTTAATATTAATTTTTTTTAATATTTATCATTTTTAATATTTATTTGTAATATTAAAACTTTTTAAATCATCAAATAGTTAATTTTGTGGTCAACTTTTTCACTTCCGACTTACACATTACGACAACCAAACACCGTAAAATACATTACACTTTCCCACTTTCAACTTTATATTACCAACCAAACACTGTAAAATTTACATGCATGTAACTCATTTACAATTGTAAAAGACTTTACCAATTACCACTTACGAATTATGGCCGATAACCAAACAGGCCCTATCTTTTCAAAAGCTTTTTGTAAAAGTTATGTAACAAATTGCTTTATTACTCCTATAATTATAAGATTAAGAGTGGCATCAAATTGTCTTTAGAGTTTTTTTTTTTTTTTTTAAGGTTGTCTATAGGGGTTTCTTACTAATGATTAGATTCAAAAAGTCCACAGTGATTATCGAGGGATAGAATCTAGAGGCTTAACATAAAAGTGTTATTTATTTTCCTTGAAAATTGTTTTTCTTGCTAGAACAAAAAGTTAAAATGGCAGTTAGAATCTAGAGGCTTAACATAAGAGTGTTCTATATTTTCCTTAATGTTTTTCTTGCTAGAACAAAAAGTTAAAATCATCGCTCAAACTCTCGCGGGGAAACCCCATGTACTTAGCAGACACAAGCCTTAACCACTCGGCCAAAGCCACGACGGGGCTGTTTGGATTCAAGGAATTGGGTGGAAGTGAGGAAGTGGGAAGTGTCTTTTCTCATTTCCGCGGTTCATCCAAACACCGGAAAAGGAAAATGGAAAAAGTTTTTTTCCTTCTCTCTTTTCTCTTTTACACAACGTTTTCCTCACTTCCAGAGTGCTACAGTTAATTTTGTGATCATGTAAATCTCATTTGTAATAAATTGTAGCACAAAACAGTTAATTTTTTGCTCATGTAAATCTCACTTGTATTCTAATTACAGTCTAATTTTTATTTTTCTTAATTAATTTTTAATTTAATATTATTTTGCGGTCAACTTTGTAGTCAACTTTTCTACTTTCACTTCCACATTACCATCCAAACACCGAAAAAGACATAACATTTTCCAAACCACACTTCCTAACAACATCCAAACACCAGAAAACTTACTAACCAATTCCCAAGTTCCAAAGGGAACTATTACCACTTCTTCACTTCCTCACTTCCACCCTTAACCAAACAGGCCCGACGGGAACTTCTAAAATGTGTGATCAAATTTATTGGTTTTATATAAATCAGGCAAAAAAAAAATCAATCCTAAATCCGACAACAAAAATGGCCGGCAATTTGCGAAGCTAAGCTAGCGTCCCGTCTCGATCACCCCCACAATAACAACTAAGCCATTTGTCCTAAGTATTTGGGGTAGGCTACATGAACCAAAAGAGAATTACGCCAGATCGGGGACATGAATCAACTTTCTCCACTCATTCCTATCGAGCAATATGCTTTCATTAAGACCTCTAGCCTCTATGTCTTGTCATATTACCTCCATCCATGCTTTCTTTGGTCTCCCCTGTGCTTTTTTAACTTGACCTAATTTGATACGCTCTATTCATCAGACTAGCGCATCTATAGGTTTACAGCGCACATGACTAAACCATCGTAGGCGATTTTATCTCATCTTCTCTTCTATAGGGGGTACAACTATCTTAATACGAATATCCTGATTTCTCACCTTATCTCTCCTCGGTTACCACATATCCAACGAAGCATATACATCTCAGCTAAACTCATCTTCTGGGCATGATATCTCTTTATAACCCGACAATCTGCGTCATATAACAAAACTGGCCTAATAGCAGTTCGATAAAACTTTTCCTTCAGCCACAACAGAATATTACAATCGCATAAAACTCCTATTGCACTCATCCATTTCAACCAACCGGATTGGATCCTCTGGTTGGCATCACTATTGATCTCTCCAATCACCCCACTCCCCAAAAGTCCTTTTCTCTTAACACTATTTGGTGAGGAAAAATTGAAGATCGAGGTGTAAATTCTTTGTTTGATTGTAAAGAAAATTACAACAGGTCAATAATTCTTTTACAAGAGAGGAAAGATATTTAAGCTCAAATCTTCCCTTTATTTAATGTCGGGTTCTTAATGTGACGATGGAAAGTGAATCTTATTTTCCCTTGACCGAGTGAACGTCAGAACCTCTTGGGAATCCTCTCCTTGGAGATGGACGAAGTAACACAGCTTCTGTCCAACAAGAATTTCAAAGAGACTATAGGGAAAATAAACTTGTACGCAGCAAGTTATTAAAAGAGCTGAACTTTCTTTCTTTTAGCTAGGGATCTTGGTCTTTCTACGGCTTACAACCGAAGTTCTTCTGACCCCTCTTCCATAGTAAACTAGGCTATTTATAGAGGTTTCAGGGGGTAAAAGTGTCCCCTAAAAATACTCCATAATGGGGGCTAACTCCCTCATTACGTGGGCAGTAATTGACCCAGTAATGAGGGCAGTTATAACTGAGACGCGGGCTTTGAGCCTCGCGTTTTGTCATCGAGGTGATGCTTGAGAAATGCGAGCTTTTATGTAACACCCCGCTCCCAGAATACGTACTTAGTTGCGTATTCAGATTTTTCAATCGTATTTTTCGATTTGCTTCCTGTATTTGTTTTGCTTTATGAATTATTTATACGATTGTTTTGCCTTGGATTGGGATTCGTGGACTCGGAGTCAGCCCTAGTCTGAACCGGGAACCCGATCCTAGTGGATTGCTCGATTTGGTCTTTTCGCTATTCCGATTTGACCGATTTCAGTTTCAAACATCATTTTCCAATATTTTAGATTTTTTATGATTTTCTGAAATTTTTCAGAATTAAATTGAAAATCTTCAAAACCAGTGTTGACCGACACCGCTGACCGATTCTCAGATTTTTAATTTACAAAAGGAATTGAATTTTAAGAAATGACTTTCTCATAACTTCTTAAAATCACATTTTCTATCTAAATACTTTTTCTGGGATTTTTCTGAATTTATCAAAATTCCAGTGGATTTGGTGTCGGCCAGTATCACTGGTTGATTCCCGAAATTTTAGTTTACAATTGGAATTAAATTTCTGGATTCTGCTTTCATATTACTTCTTAGAATTATATTTTCTCCTTTTTGGCATTTTCTGAGATTTTTCAAATTTTATCAAAATCCGGTCGACCCGGTATAGATCGGTATTGACGGTTAACTTCAGGATTTTTATTTTGAAAATGGAATTGAATTTCTAAAATCCGATTTCATCAAAAATCTTTAAATAATATTTATTATTTTTGAGAATTTTTGGGAAGCTTTCCAAACTACTTCATTTTTTGGACCTTTCCGGAGTTTTCGGTGTTTTCCCAGATACTGGAATTTTATCCAGATATTTTACTTTTCACTTTTTCCATTTTTCTCTCTCCTCGCTAGATGCGAGTTTCACCCAACCTGGGTTAAAAATTTAATGTAGGAAGACTCTCCATACTGCATTTAATGCTTGCAAGGTCAATTCTGAACCATGCTTTTTTGTCTTTTCTGGCAAACGCAAATCTCGCGTTTTCCCCTGGACGCGGCTCTCATCTCCGCGTCCAGTTCATTTTGCCTAGACGTAGCCATTCTTTTGATGAGACGCAGGTTTTAGTGGGATGACATTCTTATAATAATCATTCCCCTTATATATATATATATACACTCTCCTTTTATATACACCCACCTTTCCTTCTTTCTTTCTCTTTCATATTTCCCTTCCTTCTCCATTTTTCCAGCAAACGAAACAGCTATGGTGGCCTCTTTGGCCGGCCATCCACCCTCCAACTCCACCACCATCTCCACCACCTTCTCCACCATTTCCACCACCATCTACACCATCTTAGCCACCACCAACCACACCAAGTTCTCCTCCTCGGTGAGCTCTTCCATCCTAGCCAACTCGTCACTCTCCGAAACATCGTTTTCAAAATCCCAAAAATTTGAAATGAGCTAGACTTGCACCCTTCCTTGGTCGGGTTTGGGCTGCCCTATGGGCTGCCGGCCTTGGCCGCCGGCCAAGCCGTCGGCGCCGTCGCCGGCCGGCCATTCTCCTCTTCTCCCTTTCTTCTTTCCTTCCTTTTTCTTTCCTTTATTTCTTTCTTTTCTTTTTTCTTTTCCTTTCCTTTTTCTTTCCTTCACTGTTTTTTCCCAACAATTTGGGAGACCAAAAAAACTTGCGTCTCCCCTTTTTCTCCCAAAAACATGCGTCCCTCTCTCCCCCATCCATGCGTCTCTCAGTTTCTCATCTCCTTGTCTCTCTCCTTTTCTCTGTTAATTGCTAAACGCGAAGTTCACCCCGCATCCAAGCAATTCCTTAACGCGAATCTTCGCGTTCTTGACATTTGTATAACGCGGCCTTCGCGTTCTTGTATCGACGCAACGCGGAGCCCCTGCCCGCGTCTGTGTCCTTCTCGTGTCAACGCGACGCGGAGCTCTTACCCGCATTTGTGTTCCTCTCGTGTTAACGCAACGCAGAACCCACGTCCGCGTCCGCGTTTTCCTCGTATCCTGACTTGAACGCGGGTCTCGAACCTCGCGTTTGTGAGAATTTATGCAACGCGAACCCCGCGTCTGCGACCCCCGCGTCTCACTCTCAAACTCGCGTCCCCCTGTACTCTCTCTCTCCATGGACTTCTCTCTCTAGCTCTCGCTTTCTTTCTCCTCTCTCTTATTCTCTTTCTCTCTCTTGATTTTCTCCTCTATCACTTTCCCTTTACGCGTTTACGTGTTGGTTACCTGAATTCTGGAGATCAGGGACTTCACAGAATTTTCTGTAGATTTAGGCGAGTGTTCTCGCTTTCCTCTTGGCTTTCCCGCTTCGTCGGATCGACTTGATTGTCTTATGTATTTGTATCTAGAACTAACACCTTCTCTGCAGGTATCCTAACCTCTGGGTACAACCTTTGAGGTTTAAAGTCCTTTGGCTTTCTCTATGCTACGCCTGGTAGGCGGACCTAGCGTCAACACTTTACCGCTTACTCCATTCGAGTGTAATTACCCCGTGAGCATGACTTCCCGTAAGTAGTAGTATAGCGTTCATACGCTTACTGCGACACGTGTGTCTATCTACGCTGCGAGTGGTACCACGCCGAGCGTGATAGCATTTAGTGTTGTACATTAGCTTCGCTCCAGCTTGCTCAGCTCTGCTTGATTGTGCTCAGCTATTATTTTATCACTTGCCAAGTACACACTTGATATATTAACACTTGACATTGCTTGATACCTACCATCTACATGCTAATACCTGACACCTGTCTGTATCACCTGACAACTGTTGTGTCATTACCTGACACCCGACTTGCTACTTGACACTTGCTTCTTATTATGACATGACCTATCACTTGCCTCTTGACATACTAACACTTGACCTGTGATTATCATATTTACGGGAATCCTGCCGTGTTATCCTGTATTATATATACAGTGACCTGAATCTATAGCACTCATGCACTCCTGAATTCCTGATCATGTCTTGTACCTGCTATTTTCGTAAATTTGATAACTACACTATAAATCATAAAAAGGAACAACTTACATCGGATCGGGGGAAACTCGCGGCTATCAATATATGTTCGTGTTTACAGTGGTACTAGGCATGTTGTGCAACTAAAACTTCTTGTCTAACCTGTGGGCCTCCAGGCGACCGAGGGGAGTGCTAGCTCCCTCCTTCTTGGTACCATCTTGATAAGGGCATTCTATAAGACCCTCCTGATCGCCTTGCGGCAGGTTCCGTCCACCAAGCAACGGAACAATCCTGGGCCGTGGTCCCGGGTATGTACGGGACCCACTGTAAATATTGTTCGTTGATACCCCCGTTGGTTTCCAATAACAGCCTTGCTTTACTCAGATGTGGATATATGTGCGCTGGGACGCTAGTTCACATATCTAGACATCGGGGTAAGACGAGTAATAATAATAATAAAAGATGTCAGCTATGAATCAGTAGTATGCCTTGCCATGTTTGCTTGTATCGGATTTTATGTCAGATTTTCAGTTTTATGATTATTATACTATACATGTTCATATCCTGCCTTTCCATTTGTATTCTATTCCACAAGTCTCCTGCTCTTATCTGATCATACTATGAGTCTTTCCTGCTTGATATCAATTGTTGTATATCTACTTGCTTCTGCATGCTTCCGCCTACGACACGGTTTTCATGTTTATGATCCAGATTTATCGATACACATATGCTTATCCATACTCGCCATCTGGCTTTCGCATCACCACTCGCTGGAAAGTTCTGACTCCTCTGGATCCTCATGTCCAGGTCATGGAGCTTGGAGCGTGTGGATTCTCCCAGTTGTTGATCAGAGTGGCGCAGCGGTAGCGTGGATCTCCAGTAGACCGTCCAGAGCCCCATCCTTCCAAGCCCCCTGCTCGGCTCTAGAGTTTTCCTGTTGTGACTCTGAGCCTCCATTTGTACTATTCATACATGTATATCACCTTGTATTCTTGCATTTGCGCTGTTGGTGATGTAATATTATTGTAATATTTATCACTTCCTGTGATAACTTTGTAGCTGTACTCATGTGTTGGAATGTATAATGCACCACGTGCTTCCGTACTCTGATTCTTGCCTGTATTGATGCTTAGCGTGTATACGTGAGGGTATTTCTGACCTGCGTATATACGTCGCAGTGACGTCTCCGTACCCGCCGAATCGGGGCGTTACAGGATGGTATCAGAGCCTAGGCTCTCACATTCTCAATACAACCAGTCGACAAATTAATGGTAAAGAAATTTGTAACTGGAATGCATGAGTCATGGTTATACAATCCAACTGTAAGTACAAAGTTATCCATTCTCTCTTGATAATCTTACCCTTGAATTCTGAAATCCTCCCATTCTTTCATACTTCAGTTTCTCGTTATTCTTGAACCAACTCGGACATGAAAAGATGGGGAAATCATAATGGTTCTGGTTCTTCTTAGAGTTGCCCTAATGGAGGAAGTGTTGATTTGAGATAATTTCTGCAAAATATGATGAAAAACTAAGAAGAACAGACGAAGGTCCCGCACCAAGAATCATTGGTTGCTCTCCGGGAACAGAAGCCAGGCAACATATCAGATTTCAGGAAATTTCAGCCGACAATCTTTTCGGGCGTGGAGAAGCCCTGGATGCATAGCAGTAGCCGGTAAACATGACGGATCTTCTAAAGGCAACTCGGGTCCCTGACGAGAACCAAGTGGAAGTGACCAAAATTTAGTTGAAAGATGTAGCTAGGATGTGGTGGTTGGCGAAAGGAGTGAGACTGGAAAAGCCCATCACTTGGGACTAATTCTCGAAGGATTTCTATAAGAAGATTCTTCTCTGTAATAGCTCAGAAAGAAATGAAAGGATGATTTATCAAATTGCGGTAAGAAGATTGAATTGTAGATAAGTACACTGTAAAATTCTTAAGGCATAGTCAGTTGGCATCTTACATGGTGGCTGACAAGGAGAACCGAGCAAGTAAGATTTTAGTGAGAACTGAAGATGAGGATCAAGATGTTTCTTATTCTCAAGCAGCCCAAGAAGTATTCTCATATTATTGCCATTACTCGGGAAGTAGAACGGACCCAGAGAAGAAAGATCAAGATGAGATGCAGATGAAGTTGACAAAGAGACCCACTCAATTGATGGAAGTTGAAGACTCAAACAGGCCCCTGGATGCCCCACTAGCTAAGCCATCCCTCCAACCTTGCCCTCAACATATGACGTGTGGGTATTATCTGAAGCCGGGCACCTACAATGCAACCACCAGAGAGGTTATGAATTATGTCGTATACGGGTCCGGAGATTAGTTGAAAAGTGACTGTCTGTTCAAGAAGGCAGAGAACAACGCACAAATCAGATCAACTCATCCAGTATCACCATTGGGAGAGAATCCAGGACCTACTGGCAGAATGATCTCGCTTCATCCCCAGATCAAGCATGGAGTCATACACAAAGGAGACCAAGAGCTAGGGCACATGGTGAGAGGAGGCAAATATATAATCTGACTGAAGAGGAAGTCAGGATGCTCAATACGATGGAGTGAGAAAAAGAAAAGGATGCTTAATATCTGAAAAATGAACCCTGAAGGTCCTAACCGTAACCATTGTCCCCATTTTTAGCATGTCCGGGAGTTGGTAAATTCTCTATATCATATCATTCTCATTGCACTATCATCACCAATCTTAGTCCGTCCGTGTCTACCTCCCTATTCCATGATTCCTGTCTCTTCTATTTTTACTATTCTGATTTTCGTAATCTTTATGCCAATTTAAGATATGCATAGACTAGTGAGGTAACAACAGAGCAGATGTGGTTTGCTCTCATTATGTTCTGGCGTTCCTCGGCTCTGGTACATCACATTGTCTTATATTGGACAGATCTTCAGCCTCGCATTATATTCTTGTATTTATGGATACATCACGGGAGACCAGTACATCAAGCGAAGTAGTCATCGCTTATATAATCAGATAGACTGTACATGAGGGGTGTCAGTATATAACAGTATTCCAGAATCAGGACTTCTGGCAGACAGAGTTATGGTATTTTTCATTTCTATTACTCCAATAGCGATCATAATTTCTTCGACCATGTTCATGGAACTCGGGTATTCTCAAAACTGGTCTGCAGTCAGGTTATTATTTAGGAGATAGCATTCGGGACACATTTCGGTTATTATAATTTCCTGATCGTGTTCTCAGGGCCACTTACTCCTGGCAGTCTTTATTGATTTGGTGGACCATAGGCTCCGCTAGCTTCGCCAAGCGAGGGTCGTGTTCTAGTCACCCGTGAACCTAACCGGGTGTGAACTTCGCTGCACCCTAATACTTAGCATTTAGCGTTATGTTACGCGCTGGCTTCGCCGCGTGAGCTTCGCCATATGCGAGCCTCGCAGAGCATTAGCTTCGCCGCACCCTAATGCTTAACACCTGAACTGTGCTACGCGATAGCTTCACCTAGGCTTGATTTGCCCGTGGCTAGTTCCTTCAGTGCTTAGCACTCTAGCCCGTTCCTCAGATTTCTTCTGCCTAGCGTGCTTTCATGGATCCGCTGAACATGGTTTTATCGCTGTATCTGAGCCATCGCCATGATCCTTGTCAATGATCCACTCGACTAATCTTGCATTGCTCAGATATCTCTGCAGTCGGGTTATTATTCAGAAGTCAGTATTTAGAATTCTTCAGGGTTATTCTATATTCTTGATTATGTCTTTCAGAGTTAGCAACGCCCAGTATACAGAAATTCTTAATTATTGGCCTTCTTGATTTATACTCAGTATTATTAGGGTTTTCTTTACCTTAGGTATTCTCGGTCTATTCTCAGGGAATTAGTATGTATGCAGCACATCAGTAATTCTACTGCAGAAGGACAACATCATGCCATGCAGGGTTTTATATTATATTATGGATTTCAGCACTACGAATTTCTATGGATTTCATCAGCATTGGTTCGCAGTCTGATTGAAGTATTATTGATTATCTCACCAAGTCAGGTCACTCTATATTATTCAGAATGGGTTAGTCTTTTGAAGTTCTGACAGTGTTCTTTTATAAGCAGACGTCAAATCAGTATAATGATAGGCACCGTCAGAGGATGTATATATACGGCAGAAGGGCAGAGATGTCTCAGTCCTGAGTTTATCGTTCAGTCGATTAGGGAGAACAGCTCACAGTTATTCATATCTTGATTGGTATAACTCCAGTCCATGTCCTCTTTGTGTTCATTTTACCCCTTATAGAAATTGCGAGGACGCAATTTTTTGTAAGGTGGATGGAATGTAACACCCCGCTCCCGGAATACGTACTTAGTTGCGTATTCAGATTTTTCGATCGTATTTTTCGATTTGCTTCCTGTATTTGTTTTGCTTTATGAATTATTTATACGATTGTTTTGCCTTGGATTGGGATTCGTAGACTCGGAGTCAGCCCTAGTCTGAACCGGGAACCCGATCCTGGTGGATTGCTCGATTTGGTCTTTTCGCTATTCCAATTTGACCGATTTCAGTTTCAAACATCATTTTCCAATATTTTAGATTTTTCATGATTTTTTAGAATTTTTCAGAATTAAATTGAAAATCTTCAAAACCGGTGTTGACCGACACCGCTGACCGATTCTCGGATTTTTAATTTACAAACGGAATTGAATTTTAAGAAACGACTTTCCCATAACTTCTTAAAATCACATTTTCTATCTTAATACTTTTTCTGAGATTTTTCTGAATTTATCAAAATTCCACTGGATTTGGTGTCGGCCAGTATCACTGGTTGATTCCCGAAATTTTATTTTACAATTGGAATTAAATTTCTGAATTCCGCTTTCATATTACTACTTAGAATTATATTTTCTCCTTTTTGGCATTTTCTGAGATTTTTCAGATTTTATCAAAATCCGGCCGACCCGGTATAGACCGATATTGACGGTTAACTTCAGGATTTTTATTTTGAAAATGGGATTGAATTTCTAAAAACCGATTTCACCAAAAATCTTTAAATAATATTTATTATTTTTGAGAATTTTTGGGAAGCTTTCCAAACTACTTTATTTTTTGGACCTTTCCGGAGTTTTCGGTGTTTTCCCAGATACCAAATTTTATCTAGATATTTTACTTTTCTCTTTTTCTATTTTTCTCTCTCCTCGCTAGACGCGAGTTTCACCCAACCTGGGTTCAACATTTAATGTAGGGAGACTCTCCATACTGCATTTAATGCTTGCAAGGTCAATTCTGAACCATGTTTTTTTGTCTTTTCTGGCAAACGCAAATCTCGCGTTTTCCCTTGGACGCGGCTCTCATCTCCGCGTCCAGTTCATTTTGCCTAGACGCAGCCATTCTTTTGATGAGACGCAGGTTTTAGTGGGATGGCATTCTTATAATAGTCATTCCCCTTATATATATACACCCTCCTTTTATATACATCCACCTTTCCTTCTTTCTTTCTCTTTCATATTTCCCTTCCTTCTCCATTTTTCCAGCAAACGAAACAGCCATGGTGGCTTCTTTGGCCGGCCATCCACCCTCCAACTCCACCACCTTCTCCACCATTTTCACCACCACCTACACCACCTTGCCACCACCAACCACACCAAGTTCTCCTCCTCGGCGAGCTCTTCCATCCTAGCCAACTCGTCGCTCTCCGAAACATCGTTTTCAAAATCCTAAAAATTCGAAATGAGACAGACTTGCACCCTTCCTTGGTCGGGTTTGGGCTGCCCTATGGGCCGTCGGCCAAGCCGCCGTCGCCGTCGCCGGCCGGCCATTCTCCTCTTCTCCCTTTCTTCTTTCCTTCCTTTTTCTTTCCTTTCTTTCTTTCTTTTCTTTTTTCTTTTCCTTTCCTTTTTCTTTCCTTCACTGTTTTTTTCCCAACAAGTGGGGAGACCAAAAAACTTGCGTCTCCCCTTTTTCTCCCAAAAACATGCGTCCTTCTCTCCCCATCCATGCGTCTCTCAGTTTCTCATCTCCCTGTCTCTCTCCTTCTCTCTGTTAATTGCTAAACGCGGAGTTCACCCCGCATCTAAGCAATTCCTTAACGCGAATCTTCGCGTTCTTGGCATTTGTATAACGCGGCATTCGCGTTCTTGTATCGACGCAACGCGGAGCCCCTACCCGCATTTGTGTCCTTCTCGTGTCAACGCGACGCGGAGCTCTTACCCGCGTTTGTGTTCCTCTCGTGTTAACGCAACGCGGAACCCACGTCCGCGTCCGCGTTCTCCTCGTGTCCTAACTTGAACGCGGGTCTCGAACCTCGCGTTTGTGGGAATTTATGCAACGCGAACCCCGCGTCTGCGACCCCCGCGTCTCACTCTCAAACTCGCGTCCCCCTGTACTCTCTCTCTCCATGGACTTCTCTCTCTAGCTCTCACTTTCTCTCTCCTCTCTCTCATTCTCTTTCTCTCTCTTGATTTTCTCCTCTATCACTTTTCCTTTAACGCGTTTACGCGTTGGTTACCTGAATTCCGGAGATCAGGGACTTCACAGTATTTTCTGTAGATTTAGGCGAGTGTTCTCGCTTTCCTCTTGGCTTTCCCATTTCGTCGGATCGACTTGATTGTCTTATGTATTTGTATCTGGAACTAACACCTTCTCTGCAGGTACCCTAACCTCTGGGTACAACCTTTGAGGTTTAAAGTCCTTTGGGCTTTCTCTATGCTACGCCTGGTAGGCGGACCTAGCGTCAACACTTTACCGCTTACTCCATTCGAGTGTAATTACCCCGTGAGCATTGCCTTCCCGTGAGTAGTAGTATAGCGTTCATACGCTTACTGCGACACGTGTGTCTAGCTACGCTGTGAGTGGTAACCACGCCGAGCGTGATAGCATTTAGTGTTGTACATTAGCTTTGCTCCAGCTTGCTCAGCTCTGCTTGATTGTGCTCAGCTATTATTTTATCACTTGCCAAGTACACACTTGATATATTAACACTTGACATTGCTTGATACCTACCATCTACATGCTAATACCTGACACCTGTTTGTATCACTTGACAACTGTTGTGTCATCACCTGACACCGACTTGCTACTTGACACTTGCTTCTTATTATGACATGACTTATCACTTGCCTCTTGACATACTAACACTTGACCTGTGATTATCACATTTACGGAAATCCTGCCGTGTTATCCTGTATTATATATACAGTGACCTGAATCTATAGCACTCATGTACTCCTGAATTCCTGATTATGTCTTGTACCTGCTATTCCCATAAATTTGATAACTACACAATAAATCATAAAAAGGAACAACTTACATCGGGTCGAGGGAAACTTGCGGCTATCAATATATATTCGTGTTTACAGTGGTACTAGGCATGTTGTGCAATTAAAACTTCCGGTCTGACCTGTGGGCCTCCAGGCGACCGAGGGGAGTGCTGGCTCCCTCCTTCTTGGTACCATCTTGATAAGGGCATTCTATAAGACCATCCTGATCGCCTTGCGGCAGGTTCCATCCACCAAGCAACGGAACAATCCTGGGCCGTGGTCCCGGGTATGTACGGGACCCACTGTAAACATTGTTCGTTGATACCCCCGTTTGTTTCTAATAACAGACTTGCTTTACTCAGATGTGGATATATGTACACTGGGACGCTAGTTCACATATCTAGACATCGGGGTAAGACGAGTAATAATAATAATAATAAAAGATGCCAGCTATGAATCAGTAGTATGCCTTGCCATGTTTGCTTGTATCGGATTTTATGTCGGATTTCCAGTTTTATGATTATTATACTATACATGTTCATATCCTGCCTTTCCATTTGTATTCTATTCCACAAGTCTTCTTCTCTTATCTGATCATACTATGAGTCTTTCCTGCTTGATATCAATTGCTATATATCTACTTACTTCTGCATGCTTGTGCCTACGACACGATTTTCATGTTTATGATCCAGATTTATCGATACACATGTGCTTATCCATACTCGCCATCTGGCTTTCGCATCACCACTCGCCGGGGAGTTCTGACTCCTCTGGATCCTCATGTCCAGGTCATGGAGCTTGGAGCGTGTGGATTCTCCCAGTTGTTGATCAGAGTGGCGCAGCGGTAGCGTGGATCTCCAGTAGACCGTCTAGAACCCCATCCTTCCAAGCCCCCTGCTCGGCTCTAGAGTTTTCCTGTTATGACTCTGAGCCTCCATTTGTACTATTCATACATGTATATCACCTTGTATTCTTGCATTTGCGCTGTTGGTGATGTAATATTATTGTAATATTTATCACTTCCTGTGATAACTTTGTAACTGTACTCATGTGTTGGAATGTATAATGACCACGTGCTTCCGTACTCTGATTCTTACCTGTACTGATGCTTAGCGTGTATACGTGAGGGTATTTCTGACCTGCGTATATACATCGCAGTGACGTCTCCGTACCCGCCGGATCAGGGCGTTACATTTTAATTCTGCGTCAAGCTTCACGTGAGACGCAGGCTTTGGACTCTGCGTCTTGGTACTGCAATAATGCTGAAACGCGACTTTCATGCTCTGCGTCTTGGTCCTTGCAGTGATGTTGAGACGCGGGTTTCAAACCTTGCGTCTTGGTGCTGCGCTGGTGGCGATGATTAGCCTTGCATCTGCAGTTTGGCTTCTACTTTTTGATGACTTGTCTTCTGTAACACTTGCCCTAATTTAAGCATTTCTTTTCCTAATTAATCATAAGGGGTAATGGGATTAGTATGCATGCATGATACTTTAGTTAAGTCATGCATATTATATGTGTATGTATAAATAAGTATGTATACATGAGTATTTATACATCCATGTATATAGGTATAAGAATACCCCACATGTGTTTGACTTATTACCACCATGCCCCCCATGCTTGTACCTCATGGAGAGGGGGGAGAGGCATGGAGAAGAGTAAACTTGATGGGATGTTTAGGGACACTTGGCACAATCCTATGGAGAGTTAGAGGCTATAAATAGAAGGGGTTGAAGAGGATTAAACACTTTTTGGTCAAACACTTTCTCTCTTCACAACCTCTCTCCCTCTCTCTCCTTTCACAACAACAACAACAGCGACAACAACAACAACAACAGCAACAGCAACAACAACAACAACAGCAACAGCAACAAACAACAACAACAACAGCAATAGCAACAACAACAACAGCAGCAACAGCAAGAGGGCAGCAGCAAAATCAGACCATACGACTTCAAGAGTGAGTAGAACATGCTAATCTTAACAACATGATGGGTAGAAATAAGTAGGAATTGAAATAAGTGTAAGAGATATACAAGTATTTGACCTTATGTATGTTTTGGGTTCATGTGTTTCAATTCCGCAAGTATTACTCATGTTGTTTATAAACTCATGATTTTATTACATGTCTTGCATATAGATATTATATGATGGCATGAATGTATCGGAGGAAGGGACCGGGTTGAACCGGAGGCGTAGAAGGGGAGATTATATATTATGTATCGGAGGAAGGGACCGGGTTGAACCGGAGGCGTAGAAGGGGAGATTATATGTATTGTATCGGAGGAAGGGACCGGTTGAACCGGAGGCGTAGAAGGGGAGATTATGTGTATGAATATGGTTATCACTATGATATAAGTCCTATGTTATATTCATGTATATATCCTTAACATCAAATCTGGAATGGCTTCTTAACAGGCACTTTTTGGGTAAGTTAGTCGACTAAGTCCCTGGGATAGTCGACTAAACGTGTGATATTTAGACAGATACACTGCTGGATAGCAGGATTAGTCGACTACATATAGACTGTAGTCGACTAATCCCAGATACAGAGAGCAAACAGAAAGTTAATAATCTGTTTTTGACAGTTTTAGTCGACTATAGTCAACTTGATAGTCGACTAATATTTAGGATTAGTCGACTACACCAGGAGGGTAGTCGACTATAGGTGACATCCTGAGAGTAACACAATTTTTTGACAGTTTTAGTCGACTATAGGGGAATGCAAGTCGACTAGTACTTGAGTTAGTCGACTATACCAAGGAGGGTAGTCGACTACATTAATTCTTGGCTGTTAGTTAAGAAGCAGATTCGTGTGAAGTGGACTTAGTCGACTATGGCTTCATGATTAGTCGACTTACAGTTAGAATTAGTCGACTATAGAGTGGCCTAGTCGACTAGTAAGGCCTTATTACTGTGTTTAGTTTTAGTTCCTGGATAATCATAAGATCCTATAAAAATAGTGTAGCGACACACATTCCAACCGGATAATTTAGCCATGTATACCTACTTGATAGGCATATTTAACTATTGTTTTACTCACTGAGCCGCCAAGCTCACTCTATTCTAACTCCACCTACAGGTTTGGATAAGGGCAAGGGACCCGCTTAAGGGCAATTGTGCGGGACAAGCGCCACCAGAACCACTGTATTAGAACCACTTTTGTTATGTATATGATTTTGTATTAATATGCGTGCTTTTAGCTGGGCGTTACTCTTGACCTGTAATTATAAAGGACCTGGTGTTGGACTCTTACTTGTATGTATATATATGTTGATATGGTAAATGTAGATTGTGTTCTTATGGATCATTGGACTTATATATGATAAGTCTCGATTGAATCATGCATGTTAGCTGTAGTGGAAATGCTGATGTATAGTGAAGAGTTCTGATGATTATATTGGAAGTATTATACCTTGATGGGCCCCACGTTTGGATTATTACGAGATGATTGTGATAAAATGGAAAATTTTTAACTGGGACCGTTACAGTTGGTATCAGAGCAATGGTTTAGAAGTAGAAATAGTAAGAGATGATGAAATTGTTAGGTTACACGTGCAGACATGTGATCATAGTTAAGTAGTTGGCATTAGGTGTCAAGGGATGCATTAAGTTATCTATTGAATCTGAGTTACTCTAAGGACATGAGACTTATGAGTAGACTAAGGATAAGTATAGTTACCAGTGTGTCTATTTATGTTGCTTCTTGATGATAGCCGTATGATTGAGACTATTTCATAGACTTGAGATTGATACGACCTTTTTGTTTACATGTAGATGGGGGACTCCGATGTATACTGGCCCGTTTCTAGTTCCGACAGCTCGAGTGAGAGCTGGGTGGCGGATTCCATGGACTGGGGGTACGAGTCGGACGAAACTGACCCAGCGGAAACGATTATGCCCCTAAATTGGGTAGATTGTGAGGAGGTTGAGTCGCAGGCATCTAATGAGCCTGAACCAACCAATGTTGACACAGAAAGCTTTGTGGGAGATTCACTTGAGATACCAGTGACGGAGCACTCTACCACGATTAAAGAAGATGCCCGAAGGGGATTTACATATGGAGGCGTCTTTTGGAACGAAACGTGGGAAGAGGATATGGACCTTTATGACGACTTAGACAACTGGTGCTGCGTCGGGGACGAATCACCGGAAGAAGATCCCGAGGAGGATATTGATGATAGCAGCAGCACTAGCGGAGATTCTAGTGGGGATACTCTACCCTATGAAGGGTGAACCTTGGAGCTGACGCTTTTTGATGTATATACATGTATAGGCCTAGTATGTTAGGTGATGGATATCCTTAGGGTTGTTATATGTACCCTGGCATATATCTTATGAATGCACATGGGTTAGTATGATATCCAAGAAGGAAGGCATGTCGGCATAACACCTTTTGTATCCACGATGGATGTAACTATATATATTTATATATATATATATATAACAAGTTGCTTGTTTTCAAAAGTGATGTTATTAACATGATTACCTGAGACTAAAGTTTTATCCCTACTCGTTCCTATATTGTGTGGTATGTTGATTAGACGCCCTTATTTTTATAGGGAGAATACATGGATTTGAACCAACTACCACCTGAGGAGTCCCTGTCGCTTGATACGACACATTACAGTGAGATGGGAGTGCACCCCCCGTGAACAATGATGGAGACTCTGAAGTTCAAATGAGAGGGAACGAGGGAACTCCAGGGGTAATGCCGGAGTGGCTCGCACAACTAATGACCAGAGCGAGCAGTAACAACTCCCACCGAGCACTGGAGCAGTTTCAGAAGATGAAACCGCCCGTATTTGAAGGAGAGGCGAACCCTTACAAGCCGAAGTATGGCTCCTTCAAATAGAAAAGATCCTAGAAGTTATGAGCTGCACTGATGAACAAAAGGTGTCCTTCTCTTCTTTTATGTTCCAGAAGGAAGCGGAACATTGGTGGAGGGCAGTAAAGCTTAGTATGAAAATGCAAGGGAATCAATCACCTGGGAATTCTTGGTGAACAAATTCACTGAGAAATACATTCCGGAGACAGCCAGAGATAAAATGGCAACAGAATTCTTGGAACTACGTCAAGGTTCTATGAATGTATCCCAGTATGATCAGAAATTCACTCAGCTATCCAGGTATGCTGATGCCTTGGTAAGGAGTGAAGCAGAAAAGACAAAGAGGTTCGTAAAGGGCCTAAGATCGGAGATTCGTGGCCGACTGATTCCATTACAACTGAGGAATTATCTCCAGGCAGTAGAAAGAGCTTTGGAGGTAGAAATGGACATACAAGAAGGTCAGGGAGACTGGGTAGAAGGAACTCCCAATTCTAAGCGCCCCCGTTATCAAGGACCTCCAATGATGACGGCATCAGGATCCACCAATAACAAGGGGCCTGGGTTTAATACCACTTTTCATAAAGGAGGAGGCGCCAGAGGCGGGAGAACATGGTTGAGAAATAGAGACACACCCTCGAAGACACAAGCTACCTCTGCATCACATCCCAGAATCTCGGAGGCTCCCTGGTGTCAGAAGTGCAGAGTAAACCATTTTGGAAACTGCCTCTTTGACAGGTCTTGTTTTAATTGTGGAGAGGTGGGACATCTAAGGAAGAATTGTCCGACAATGCGTGGAAGCCAAGGGCCGAGTAGAGGAAGTGGAAGGCCGACCATGAGGACGAATCTTCCCAGAGGACAAGCCAGTAATGCCCCACGTCCTGCTGCAACCCAGTCATCGGTTCAGCAACCTCAAGTGCAAGGCAGAACCTTCGCATTAACCCACCGGGAAGCAGTGGCCTCGAATGCAGTGGTGGAAGGTATGATCTCCGTATCAGGACATATTGCCCATGCATTATTTGATCCTGGAGCTACTCATTCATTCGTATCTAGTGCTTTTGCTCATAAACTAAATCAAGTCTCAAAACCCCTAGGATTTCAATTGGTTGTGTCCACACCTATAGGGGAAAATTTGATAGCTAGCACTAGATATACGAATTGTGAAGTGATAATTGGTGAAATGAAGACATTTGTTGATCTGATTAAGCTAGGCGAAATGGAGTTCAATGCCATACTAGGAATGGACTGGTTGTCTGCCTGTGGTGCTCAGGTAGATTGTAATAAAAAGAGGATTATCTTTAAAATGAAAGGACTCCGGAAATTATTTTTGAAGGAGAGAAAGTTAGTTATGATATACCTCACATATCAGCCATCGAGGCCACCAAGTTAATGAAGCAAGGGTGTCAAGGATTTCTGGCTTCGGTGTTGGATACCACCAGGACTGATGTGAATATTAAGACTATTCCAATTGTGAATGAGTTCCCTGATGTGTTCCCGGAAGACTTACCAGGCCTGCCCCCAGATCGGGAGGTAGAATTTACAATAGATGTAATACCTGGTACTGCCCCAATTTCTAAGGCACCGTACCGTATGGCCCCTGCAGAAATGAAAGAACTTAAAACTCAATTGCAGGACTTATTAGACAAGGGATTCATTCGGCCAAGTGTATCTCCCTGGGGAGCACCTGTACTATTTGTAAAGAAGAAGGATGGGAGTATGAGACTATGTGTTGACTACCGGGAATTGAATAAGGCAACTATCAAGAATAGATACCCTCTTCCCCGAATTGATGACTTATTTGATCAATTACAAGGGTCTTGTGTATTTTCTAAGATAGATCTTAGATCGGGGTATCATCAGTTGAAGGTCAAACCTGAAGATGTGCCCAAATCAGCTTTCCGGACGAGATATGGACACTTTGAATTTCTAGTCATGCCTTTTGGACTCACTAACGCCCCGGCAGCATTTATGGACTTAATGAATCGGATTTTTCAACCATATCTAGACCAGTTTGTAGTAGTATTCATTGATGATATTCTGGTCTATTCAAAGAATACGGAAGATCATGAGAAACATCTTAATATTGTCCTTCAAATCTTGAGAGAGAAACAACTCTATGCAAAGTTAAAGAAATGTGAATTTTGGCTAGAACAAGTAGGGTTTCTTGGCCATATTATATCTAAAGAAGGAATATCAGTAGACCCGGTAAAGATCGAAGCAATCCGAGACTGGCCTAGACCCACTAATGTTACTGAAGTTCGAAGTTTCTTGGGATTGCTGGGTACTACAGAAGATTTGTAGAAGGATTTTCTCTGATTGTAGCACCAATGACTCAATTAACTAGAAAGAATAAGAAGTTTGCATGGGGAGAAGATCAAGATAGGAGCTTCCTGGAGGTTAAAGCTAGGCTGACATCTGCTCCTGTCTTAATTGTACCTTCGGGGACTGAAGGATTTGTCATCTTTAGTGATGCATCAAAACTGGGATTGGGATGTGTGTTAATGCAACATGGAAAAGTCATTGCCTATGCATCCCGACAATTGAAGACCCATGAAAGAAATTACCCCACTCATGACTTGGAATTAGCCGCTGTGATTTTTGCTTTAAAGATCTGGCGACATTATTTGTATGGAGTATCTTGTGAAGTTTTTACTGATCATAAGAGTTTGAAATACATCTTCACACAAAAAGAACTGAACATGAGGCAGAGGAGGTGGTTAGAACTAATGAAGGATTATGATATCACTATTCAATACCACCCTGGGAAGGCCAATGTAGTGGCTGATGCTTTGAGCCGGAAATCAGGAGGGACTCTGGCCGCCTTGATGACTCGTCAAGCAAGAATATTAAGAGATCTAGAAGAAATGCAAATAGAAGTGCGAGTCATTGATTCTTCAAATTCTGAGTATCAACTGAATCAAGTGAGTATCCAAATTAATCTATACGACAAGATTAAAGAGGCCCAACAAGAAGATACTCAAATAAAGAAGATGATGAAGAAAGTGCAAGAAGGAGAACTCAAGGAGTTTCAAATAGAAGGTGATGTACTAAGGTTTGGACGCAGATTATGTGTGCCAGATGTAGCAGAGATCAAAGAAGAAATAATGAAGGAGGCTCATAGTACACCTTATACAGCTCATCCCGGAAGCACAAAAATGTACCAAGATCTGCGACATAACTTCTGGTGGGAAGGAATGAAGGTAGACATTTCAAATTTTGTCCACAAGTGTTTAGTCTGCCAACAAGTGAAGGCGGAACATAAGAAGCCCCCAGGTTTGTTAGTGCCTTTATCTATTCCCGAATGGAAGTGGAGTCAATTGCTATGGATTTCGTCACTGGACTTCCTCGGACGTCCCAAGGACTGGATACAGTTTGGGTAGTGGTAGACAGACTCACTAAATCTGCTCATTTTCTGCCTATCCGGATCAATTATTCAATGGAAAGACTGGCTCAGGTATATGTCCGAGAGGTAATTAGATTACATGGAGTACCTGAATCCATTGTATCAGATCGAGACCCAAGATTTCAATCAAGATTTTGGAAGAGTTTGTCCAAAGCTATGGGCACTAGATTGCAACTCAGTACAGCAGCCCACCCCCAAACAGATGGACAGTCAGAAAGGACCATTCAAATACTGGAAGATATGTTGAGAACCTGTGTGCTAGATTTTGGGGGAAGTTGGGACAGCTATTTACCCTTAGTGGAGTTTGCTTATAATAATCGTTATCAGTCCACTATCGGTATGCCTCCCTTTGAAGCATTGTATGGGAGGAGGTGTAGATCACCAATCTGTTGGGAGGAAGTTGGGGATAGAAGACTGTTCGGCCCCGATGTAATTCAAGAGGCTACGGAGAAAATCAAGCTAATCAAGGAAAGAATGAAAGCAGCCCAGAGCAGACAGAAAGCTTATGCAGATAATCGTCGCAGACCATTGGAGTTTGAGGTAGGGGATAGTGTTTTCCTGAAGGTATCTCCCATGAAGGGAGTGAGACGCACCGGTAGTAAGAACAAATTAGCCCCTAGATATGTGGGTC
This sequence comes from Agave tequilana, assembly GCA_038442645.1. Lineage (NCBI taxonomy): Eukaryota > Viridiplantae > Streptophyta > Magnoliopsida > Asparagales > Asparagaceae > Agave > Agave tequilana. The sequence goes on from JAVJIF010027446.1 coordinate 46,710, forward strand.
CGTTTGAGATACTGGATAAAATTGGACCGGTTGCTTACCGCTTGGCCCTACCCCCTGCCTTAGAACGGATGCACAATGTATTTCATGTCTCTCAACTGAGGAAGTATGTGCCCGATCCTGATCATGTCATCTCCCAGGAACCCCTGCATATACTAGAAGATATGTCTTACGCGGAAGAACCAGTACAAATTCTTGATCGCAAGGAGAAGCAATTGAGAAGCAAAATATTTCCTTGGTCAAGGTCTTATGGAGAAATCAAAACATAGAAGAAGCCACTTGGGATCTGGAAGAGGAGATAAGAAAAGCTTATCCACATTTGTTCCAAGGTACGTTAAGTTTCGAGGACGAAACTTCCATAAGGAGGGTAGAATGTAACACTTGCCCTAATTTAAGCATTTCTTTTCCTAATTAATCATAAGGGGTAATGGGATTAGTATGCATGCATGATACTTTAGTTAAGTCATGCATATTATATGTGTATGTATAAATAAGTATGTATACATGAGTATTTATACATCCATGTATATAGGTATAAGAATACCCCACATGTGTTTGACTTATTACCACCATGCCCCCCATGCTTGTACCTCATGGAGAGGGGGGAGAGGCATGGAGAAGAGTAAACTTGATGGGATGTTTAGGGACACTTGGCACAATCCTATGGAGAGTTAGAGGCTATAAATAGAGGGGGTTGAAGAGGATTAAACACTTTTTGGTCAAACACTTTCTCTCTTCACAACCTCTCTCCCTCTCTCTCCTTTCACAACAACAACACAGCAACAACAACAACAACAACAACAGCAACAGCAACAACAACAACAACAGCAACAGCAACAAACAACAGCAACAGCAACAGCAACAACAACAACAGCAGCAACAGCAAGAGGGCAGCAGCAAAATCAGACCATACGACTTCAAGAGTGAGTAGAACATGCTAATCTTAACAACATGATGGGTAGAAATAAGTAGGAATTGAAATAAGTGTAAGAGATATACAAGTATTTGACCTTATGTATGTTTTGGTTTCATGTGTTTCAATTCCGCAAGTATTACTCATGTTGTTTATAAATTCATGATTTTATTACATGTCTTGCATATTGATATTATATGATGGCATGAATGTATCGGAGGAAGGGACCGGGTTGAACCGGAGGCGTAGAAGGGAGATTATATATTATGTATCGGAAGAAGGGACCGGGTTGAACCGGAGGCGTAGAAGGGGAGATTATATGTATTGTATCGAAGGAAGGGACCGGGTTGAACCGGAGGCGTAGAAGGGGAGATTATGTGTATGAATATGGTTATCACTATGATATAAGTCCTATGTTATATTCATGTATATATCCTTAACATCAAATCTGGAATGGCTTCTTAACAGGCACTTTTTGGGTAAGTTAGTCGACTAAGTCCCTGGGATAGTCGACTAAACGTGTGATATTTAGACAGATACACTGCTGGATAGCAGGATTAGTCGACTACATATAGACTGTAGTCGACTAATCCCAGATACAGAGAGCAAACAGAAAGTTGATAATCTGTTTTTGACAGTTTTAGTCGACTATAGTCAACTTGATAGTCGACTAATATTTAGGATTAGTCGACTACACCAGAAGGGTAGTCGACTATAGGTGACATCCTGAGAGTAACACAACTTTTTGACAGTTTTAGTCGACTATAGGGGAATGCAAGTCGACTAGTACTTGAGTTAGTCGACTATACCAAGGAGGGTAGTCGACTACATTAATTCTTGGCTGTTAGTTAAGAAGCAGATTCGTGTGAAGTGGACTTAGTCGACTATGGCTTCATGATTAGTCGACTTACAGTTAGAATTAGTCGACTATAGAGTGGCCTAGTCGACTAGTAAGGCCTTATTACTGTGTTTAGTTTTGGTTCCTGGATAATCATAATATCCTATAAAAATAGTGTAGCGACACACATTCCAACCGGATAATTTAGCCATGTATACCTACTTGATAGGCATATTTAACTATTGTTTTACTCACTGAGCCACCAAGCTCACTCTATTCTAACTCCACCTACAGGTTTGGACAAGGGCAAGGGACCCGCTTAAGGGCAATTGTGCGGGACAAGCGCCACCAGAACCACTGTATTAGAACCACTTTTGTTATGTATATGATTTTGTATTAATATGCGTGCTTTTAGCTGGGCGTTACTCTTGACCTGTAATTATAAAGGACCTGGTGTTGGACTCTTACTTGTATGTATATATATGTTGATATGGTAAATGTAGATTGTGTTCTTATGGATCATTGGACTTATATATGATAAGTCTCGATTGAATCATGCATGTTAGCTGTAGTGGAAATGCTGATGTATAGTGAAGAGTTCTGATGATTATATTGGAAGTATTATACCTTGATGGGCCCCACGTTTGGATTATTACGAGATGATTGTGATAAAATGGAAAATTTTTAACTGGGACCGTTACATCTTCAGTGGTTTTTAGACAGCCTACAGAACCCCCTCCAAAGTTTTCGATATTCCGCGGTTGACTGAGACGGATTTCGAAATACTTTGGACTCTGGTTGAATTCATACTTCTTATGATTGGACTGACAATCATTTGAGATACTCTGTGCTTGATCCTGTCTGAAATATGGTCTTCGTGAGTGTACTGTAAAACTCTTTGAAGCCACCAGAGATGATCGTGATGAGTGTCTAAATACGCAGTCCAGACCTCCTCAGTGCTCTGAGCTGTTTGTTAGTGTACTGTTGAATTAGGGGTAAACAATCGTCTACTTGTGCCAGTATACTGTTGAACTGATTGTAGAAGTAAAGACTGGATGCAAGTCTTGTAGACGCAGGAATCATGTTGCTTTAGAGACGCAGTCCTCACTCGGAGTGGAGACACATCTATTAATTTACTGAAGAAATGCGACCTCAAGAGAGACGCGATCTTTGAAATGAAGACACAGTTTAGGCCCCTCAAGAATGACGCGCGGGTCTTCAGCCGGTTGGTAGAGACGCGTCTCTGACTCAATAGAGACGCGACTCTGGTCCCTTGATAGGGCGCAACCTTGAAGTACAAGTCTGAATAGTCATGGAGGGTGGTTCCATCTTGCTGAGGAGACGCAGCTCTAAACCACTTCAGGAGACGCGGTTATGGACTCTTCAGTAGGAATGAAAGGAACGCGGCCCTCGGGTTAATGAAAAGTCGCGGACTTGTGGACACGACCTTTGAGTCTGCGTCTGACGCCGCTTCCTAAGCGTTACATGTAGCTCATCTTAAAGATCTTATCGGATCTTTTAATGTCAAGTCGGCGTTGACGATTGGGAACTTGTGTCCTTCGATGTTTCACGAAGTGGCAATCCACGTGTCAGGTCCTTATTGGACTTGATGTTCGTGCGGGAATTAAGGTTGATGACTTTGATTTTTATGCCATTAATTGTAAGCTTTATGGCTTGCCTATAAATAGGACTCATCCCCTTAACAGCCCATTATCTAGGCTGTTTCCCTTTGAGAGCATGCGCTCTGAGGGTCTTCGTCTTGATTTGTCCTACTTTCCTTTAGGAGGATATGTTCCAATGAACAGTAAGAACTCAAAGCTTCTATGCTTTCCTTTAATCTTTTTCAAAGATTATCACTGTCAAGTGATTTCAAGATCAAAAAGTATCGCTTTAAGCGATTTTACCGGCCGCGCCTTGATGCATAAAGTTCAAATTATAGAGAATTCTTCTTCGGGTAGGAACCAGTTGTCGCCATGAAATACTCAATCCCATCGAGTTTCTATTTTTCTGTCCATTGAAGAAATTCGATCTCTTGAACTTCTCTTGAAATCTGATTGATGCGCCCGTGTTCGGAAGTCGCGTCTTTTAGCCTTCTTGATGAAGCGCGAGCTCATTGAATTTGAACTCTAACTCATGAATCCTTTGACGCGAGCGTGATAGACTCTGTACTTGAATCTTGAGACGCGAGCTTTGTACATAAAGCCCGCGTTTGAGGTTCTTGACTTAAAGAATTTTAATTCTTTCGAGATCTCTGGACTTAGATGTGGCAACTCCTGTTTTTCAAACGCGGGTATGGCGACCTCTGCGTGTGGGTTACCTCACGTCTTTTATCTCAGACGCAGGTCTTAAACTAGACTGCGTTCAGATCTGCACTGGTCAACTCCGCGTTTGCAATTCACAGCTTCAACTGCTCTGACCTTCAGCTTTTACCTTCCTGCCTTAATAAAATTTTAACTCTTTGGTTTCTTGATTCTTACAGGTTCTGGCAGCTTCAGTCAGTCTTCTGCGTCTTCGCTGGGCTCTTGGGAGAATATTTTGACCAGCGAGCTCTTCGATTGGCGAGCACTCGGGGAATCAAACTCATGTTTATGGGCGAGGAGGATTCGCGTGGTTGATGACATCCGTCAAGGCCTTATTGGACACGACGCACCAGCAATGCACCGGGTTTGTCATGGTCATAGTGGGTATGGTGGTGGGTATGGTAGTGGGTATGGTCCTCTTGCAGGTCACGGGAAAGAGGACGTCACCTGTAAGATCTCGGATCCTTCCTTCACCAATCCTACTGCCAGAAGTGACATCGAGTAAAAATTCATGCTTATTAGACGACTTTCTGGTGGTGGAGATGTTCATCAACGAAGGATTACAGCCCACGCCAGTTGGTCGGGTGGAATCAGAATGTTCTTCTGCATTTCGACCTCGAGAAACACCATTGTTCTCGGCGAGCGATGCGCTTCTTCAATGTTTACATCATGTATCATGATGTGACCAGCATCCGATTGTCTCAACACTGATCAACCGTGACTCGATTCAGTAGGAGAAGAGAAGAATCTTTCTTCAGCGCTCTTCCAAACATTTTGTATTTGGAATGGTGTAGATATCCTGAGGAATGAGTGCAACCTTTCGCTGAGAGAGGGACTTCTTTGTACTCCTTTATTGTAACACTCCATCTTATTTGTATAAGAGAGCGTCTTGTATCACTTTCATATGTTTGAATATTAATAAAAGTGACACTTTTTCTTATCTTCTTATATGTCTTGAATTTCTTTTTTTTCCTTCAAAAATTAGACACATAGAAGTTGGGACTCTTAACTTTCTAGAAATGCAATAATTAACTTAACAAGACAAAGTTGGGATAATTCTATTTTGAGAATTCAAGATTACTGTCAGAGGTGTGATATTAACTTGACAAGAATGTGGGTCGGAGGTGTGATATTAACTTGACTCAACGAGAATTTTAGTTTCATTTGAGAAGACTGAAGACATCACTGTCATAAGTGTAATGTTAAACTTGACAGTGAAGGTAATACTAGAGGTGTAATTTTGAACTTGACACTGGTCATCTCGACTTTGATAAGGAAGTTCAAGAAAAGTCATTGCCATAGGTGTATTGTTAAACTTAGTAACGAACTGGACACTAGAGGTGTGATGTTAAACTTAGCATCGCTCATCTCAGCTTTGATATAAAAGTCTGAGGGAAAGTGACTGTCAAAGGTTTAATATTAAACTTGGCAGCAATTTAATCACTATTAGAGGTGTAGTGTTAAACTTAACAGTAATTTGTCAGAGTTGTAATGTTAACCTGACAATAGTTGATTTGTGATATGAGCAATTTTGAGGACTTGTCATTCTATTGATGAGAATTGACAAGTGAAGTTTGGGGTGTCAAAGGTGTAGTTTTAACTTAACAGTGATTGATTTGCGAAATGAGCAATTTTGAGGACTTGTCATTCTATTGATGAGAATTGACAAGTGAAGTTTGGGGTGTCAGAGGTGTAATTTTAACTTGACAAGGATGTAAAGACTTGTGACTCCATGTAGAGGAGAGACAAATGAAGTTTGCACTCGTTGAGGAGTATTTAAAATTTTCATTGTCAGAGGTATAGTGTTAACATAGCAATGATTGTATTTGTGGACCTACCCTTCTATGGAAGAGAATTGGTAGGGGATTTTGGTGGAAAGTAAAATGAATTGTCAGAAGTTTAATATTAACGTGACAATCGTTGATTTCCTGAGACATAGGAAATTTGCCGTTGGAGGTGTAGTATTAAACTTAACTACGAGGATTTTTAACTAATGAATTTTGTCGCCAAAGGTTTATGATTAACTTGATTGAATCCTCTGGGGATTGAAAAATCTGGTTTGTCAAAGGTTTAATATTAACTTGACAAATCCTAGTTCATTTCATTAGGAAGATGAATATAGATATTTTTGTGGCCTACCATTCTATAGGTGAGAATTGGTAAGAGATTTTGGAGGAGAGGATAGGACTAAGTCCATTAGGATTTTTAGCAAACCCTCAGCTATCAACGAATTTGGTGTACCTTTACCAACTACCGTTTAAGTTGGGCTAGCCAACATTTTCCTTTATCCTTAGCTGTTGGAGGTGTCGGATGTCAGTAGAAGAGTAACTAAACTAAACTGAAGTTTTGCATTTTGTTCCTTCTTCAGTATTTACATCATGCATCATGATGTAACCGGCGCTTGATTAGCTTGATGCTGATTGACCGCGATGTGATCCAGTAGAGAAAGAAAGCTTTCCTTGGCGTTGATCTTGGATATGGAGCTTCGGTCAGAGGTGTAGTATTAACCTGATCAAGAGAAGAGTGCCATGAAGGATAGTATTTCTTCAAGAATTTGCCGTTGATTGGCATCGTGAGCGTATCACCGTCTGAGATTATGAGGCGATATGCTCCATTTGAGTAGACTGACTGTACTACAAATGGTCATTTCCAATTGGGTTGGAATTTTCTTTTTGTCTTATGTGTCATTACCATAGGTCTTCTAACAGCTAAGATAAGGTCACCTTTCTTGAGAGTTCGCTCCTTAACTTTCTTGTTGAAGCTCTGGTAATTCGAGCTTGATAGAGCTCGATTTGCTGTTGAGCTTGGAGGCGTTTATCATCTAAAGCCTCCAGCTCTTTGAGTCGCAGTCGATGCTTCTTCTCGTTCGTCATCTCTACCGTCAAGGCAACATGTAGAGATGGGATTTGGATTTCTAGCAGGAGTACAGCTTCACTCCCATATTCCAAAGAGAATGGTGTAGAGTTCGTTGGGGTTCGGACTATCGTGCGATAGACCCATAAGCATTCACCTAACATGTCGTCCCAGTCACGTTGGCTTTTCGAGACAAATTTCTTGAGAAGTTCTCCAATAGTCTTGTTGAAAGCTTCTACGATGCCGTTAGCGGCTTGGTAGTATATTGTTGAGGACACACTCTGGATTTTAAACTTATTACAGAATCTCTGAAAAGCCTGACTGACGAACTGCGACCCATTATCATGGACAATTCGTCATGGCACACCAAAACAGTAGATGACGTGATGTTTAACAAATTTGATCACTTAGATGTCTTTACCTCCCTCAAAGGAATAGCTTCAGCCCATTTAGAGAAGTAATTGGTTATAGTTAAGATGAACCGATATCCTTTGAATGATGGTGGGCTGATAGGGCCAACTACGTCCATCCCCCATATCTCAAATGGCCAGGTAGAGGTTGTAGAGCAAAGATATCCTGGTGCTTGATGGATGAAATCACCGTGGACTTGACAGGCGTGACATCGTTTGGCATTAGTGATGGAGTCAGGGATCATCTTAGGCCAATAATATCCCAGTCTTCGGAGTCGATCTCCAAGCTTTGAACCAGGCTGATAAGCTTCGCACATACCAGTATGCGCTTCTTTGAGTACTTCATGTGCCTCCTTTTGCGACAAACAGCGGAGGAGGATCCCGTTATGCGATCGGCGATACAGTATTCGCGTGATCGCATTATAGTAGAAATTGAGGGCTTTCCTTCTAATGGTAGCCGCTTCTTTGGGATCATCAGGCAGGATGCCGTACAATACATAGTCAATGTACGGAAATCGCCAATCCCTACGCTCTGGGCCGGTCGACGTCTTAAGAGCTTCTTTAACTTGACAGTCTCCTGTCGCCTTTTGGTGATCTTTAAAAGTGACTCTTGGGCAATACAAGTCGTGACTGTAGACAAGTATTTTCTCTACTACCCCAGCTGGAAGGGATAAAGAGGCAGCGAGAGATGCCAGTGCATCTGCGTGCGCATTTTGCTGGCGTGGTACATGGTCGATGTAAAAGTTTTTGAACCTCACGGTCATGTGAATAGTTGCGTTGTAATAGGGTACTAAGTCTTCATGTATGACTTCGTACTCCCCGCAAACTTGGTTAACGATGAGTTTAGAGTCACCGTATGCTTCGAGATTTTTAACGTCAATCTCATCGGCGATTTGTATTCCAATCAAGAAGGCATTGTATTCCGCTACATTGTTGGAACATGGCTCGGTTAATGAGAAAGCTTGAGGATCACATAGTTCTGTGGGGAGACCAGTACTACCCCCACTCCTGCTATGACATGCCCTTGCAGACCTGTTCTCAATGCACCGTCGAAGAAGAGTTGCCACACTTGTCTTTCAAAAGTTGTCTGGGTCAGAGAAACTTTAGCAACTTGTCTGGGAGACCCTCGTATAGTTCGATTGCTCTCGGATCTGGATGCTCAGTCAGGAAATCTGGCACAGCTTGTCCCTCACGACTTTTTATGGTAGAAAGCGCATCTCATATTGAGATAGCAGTATGGCCCATTTTGCCAGTCGACCATTTAGTGACGATGGCTTCGTCGTGAGCAACCTCAAAGGGTTGACTTTTGATATAACATTTATAGTCTGGCTCACCAAGTAGTGTTATATTTTCTGGATAGCGAACACAACGCCAAACATTCCTTTTCGATCGGGTTGTACCGATGATTGGCTCCGATCATAGTCCTGCTCAGATAGTAGATTGCCTGCTCATGTTCCTAATCATCATTCTTGGCTAACAAAGCTTATAAAGAATGATCCATCGCTCGAACGTATATCAAGAAAGGTTTTCCCGACGCTGGAGCTGTAAGGACAGGTGGTTGCGTGAGGTATCGTTTGATTTCCTCGAACGCTTGTTGGCAAGCATCATACCAAATGAATGAGATGCCCTTTTTCATTTGATTTAGTGAAGGGTTGACATCTTCTGGAGAGATTTGAGATAAACCTCCAGATGTATGCTAGTCGCCCTTGCAATCCTCTAAGCTCCCTGAAATTCCTTAGAGGTTGCATCTCCTGTACAGCGCGGACCTTTTCTGGGTCTAAGTGAATTCCTTTGGATGTCACCACAAACCCTACGAATTTACCGCTGGCTAGCCTCGGGAAAGATTTGGGGGTTCATCTTCAACTGATGTTCCCGCATGATTTCAAAAATTGTCTTCAGTTCTGCTATATGTTCGGCCTTGGCGCGGCTTTTCGCTGCAATGTCATCGACGTAGCATTCCACTGTTTTACGCATGTGTTCGTGAAAAATTATATTCATAGCTCTCTGATATGTTGCCCCCGCGTTCTTCAGTCTGAAGGGCGTGACAGTATAGCAATATACCCCAGAGGTGTCCTGAAAGAAGTATGCTTTTCATCATCAGTGTACATTTTAATCTGATTGTACCCTTAGAATCCATCCATAAAGGATATTCATTCAAACCCGCACGTATTGTCAATCATGACATCCGTGATTAGGAGAGGGAATTTATCTTTGGAACATGCCTCATGTAGATCGCGAAAATCAATGTAAATTCGGATCTTTCCATTTTTCTTGGAAACAGTGATGATATTGGCTATCTAATCAGGATGTTGCTTCTCCCTAATGAAGCCAGAGTCTATAAACTTTGTGACTTCTGACTGGATTGCTTCCATTATTTATGGACAAAACCGTCGTTGTTGCTGTTTGACTGGCTTCACGTCTGAATTAATGTTAAGGCGATGCATGCCACTCGAGGATCAAGCCTAGGCATGTCCTCGTAATTCTAAGCGAAAACGTCTATATACTCCTACACAAGAGATATTAAATCTTCTTTCTCAGAGGATGATATGCTTTCGCTTATAAAAATGGGCTTAGAGAATTAGCCTCATCTCCTAGATTAATCTGGGTAACTTTATCCTTCGTGGGTGATTCGTGTTGTTCAAAGCGAATATTCCAGAGATATTTAGGTGTTTGATCCAAGGATCTGTATCAGACTGAATCATTTCTTCATCTCTGTCTTCCCGGTGGCTTGTTGAAACTATGTTTACTGAAAATTCTCCGAAGATGTTGCCGACACTAATGTCGACTCCCACGATGACGTGCCAGACGAGTAATTATGATATAATGAGGTTGACGGAATTAGAGTGGATACTTAGCCCAAACCCCTGCGAGTTCGATGGTAATAGTCAGGGGTCTTCCCTTTCAGAACGAAAGATTGAAGTAGTGTTCTTCTTCCTTTGCCGAAGTTCAAACTAGGACCATTTGTTAGATCATACCCCATGCTTTCCATCATCCTGAGTATATTTGGCTCATAATGAGTGAACTGAGGAAATTTGCTCTCGCTTTCTGACTTTTCACAAGACATTAAGTCGGACTTAATTCGTCCAAAAAGAACTGGTTTTGGCCTTTGCGTCTTGCTGGGACCATGACTACTGATTCTTGCGCGTCACCGAGATCCTGGTACATTTTGAGGGATGACTTCATTGGTACATGCAATGATGTCAGAGCATCCATTGCCGACCAGGGGTCAATATCCACCTCGGTACTAGTGTCTGATGGCACTGAATTAGAAGCAAACACAGAAAAGTTAGTCAAATTCAACTCTTCATTAATATACCACTCGCCTGCATCATCGGTGATGTTATTAACATCGAGCTTATTAATGCTCGTTACAAGTGGATTTAATTTCCACATACACTTTTCTTCCACCTCTGGCTCAATGTCAGCTTCGTTACCAGAGTCTGGTTCCTCTGGTTGTAGGTTCTCATTTATTTCCAGAGAGTCTTCGTACAGGAGGGAGTCTGTGAAATAGTTTTCTACCCCCTTGAATTGATGCCTTTCGGCAATCAATGTTCGAACTTTCCCACTTCTGTCAATGTACTTCATAATTTAATGGAGAGTGGAGGGGACGATGGAATTACGATGAATCCACGGTCGTCCTAGCAGCAAATTGTACGAAGTGTCAGCGTCGATTACATAGCACGTCACTTTAGACTTTAGGTCCCCGATCTGGCATTTGTGCTTGATCTTCCCCATTGGGTGCGTGCCATTAGCGTTGAAACCATAGATGGTAGTCTGGGTGGCGCTCAATCGGTCGGTGGGGATCCCTAAGTGCTGCATGACCCGTTGAGGCATGATGCTCAACGTGAATCCTGGATCTACCTGAATGCGGTTCACTTCAAACGATCTAATGTACCCTGTGAAGTACAGGGGCCGATCATGTTTCCCTTGACATGCATGTCATCTGACATGAAAGTGATGCAGGAAGCATTTTGGGAGGCATGGAGGCAGTCCTTTTCATCTTCCTCCTGTGATTCAGTCGGGATCTAGGCCATGAAAATCTCAGCGTCAGTTAGGGCTTCTCTTAAAGCTTCTCTTGTTGACTTTGATAGTCTTAGGAGCTCGTAAAGGGTGATTCTGGCCGGGATATTGGCCAATTGAGCCAGGACGTTAAAGCGGTAAGGTGTGGTGGATCCTTCAGCGTTGTCCTTTTGGAGAGCCTTAGAAAACTGAAGCTCTTTCTGCTTCTCCACCGGTTGCTTTGCGGAGGGCTTGGCTGACTCTATAGTAGGTTTAGGAGGGCTTGCCACCATCTCGTCATACTTCTTTAAATATGACTAACCCGAACGAGTTTCTATCACAAGCGGTTTATTGAGTTCAGCGGCAAGGATGTTTGTCTCCTTTTTCGAATCAGTTATCGAGGGATTCTGCTTCCCAGGAAAAAGCGCACACCACGTTGCAGGACGAAGCTTTTGCTTTACCTTTGGACTTTCTGTTGGTAACAGTAGTCCACTGTTCGCCTTCCACAAGGTCGGGATGAACCCACATAATTTCTCCCTGAGGTGTGGGGACAAGTACAAGACCCTTCTCTTGTTGATGATGTGTGTCCATATTGATCATTCTTAGTTCCCCTTTCGGGATGGGAACTACTCCGGACGGTGCTGGAGGCTGTTTTTCAAATTGAAGAAATGATGTCATATTAGCCTTCACTTTCTTCTGTTCTGGACGGAGTTCTAGCACTTCTGCATCGATCAGAGCTTGAAGGATGTCTTTGAAGACGTAACAGCTCTTGGTGGAGTCCCTTAGCATCCTATGATACAGACAGTAGTTAGGATTATCGGACTTGGCGACTTCTTCAGGACGTCTAGCTTCAGGAAGCTTCAATCTGTTACTCTTGTTGAGTAACTTGAATGAATCGACATGCTCGTCTTTAAAGGAATACTGCTTATTGGCGCATGGCTGACTTGAAGAACCACCTCCCCTGACTGGCTGAGGTTTGACGGGAGATTTTCTCTCCGTCGCCAATGTATCTTTTCTTTTTGATTGAAAAGATGTTTCTGGCATGCGCCTTGTCGACTTTTCGGGTCTGGATTTGTTTTCTTCTGCCCTAACCCTGGTGACAATTTCTTCAGCTTGTTCACCTTGCTGGATCAATTGCTTCCAGGTGCGATTTTCAGCAGCTTCTATTTGGGTTAGGAGTGAAGTTTGTAAATTGTGGCGGCATGTTTCTACCAGGGTGGCCTGGGTCTACCGCTTGGACATTGGAGTGTCATATTCTGAAATCTTTCCATAAATGTTTTGACTGACTCTCCCTTTCACTGCTTCGTGGCCAGGAGAGTAGGCATTATAATCTCTGAGTCATCTTCAAAGAAGCGTGTTAGGAAGAGCTTCTCCAAATCATCCTAATTTTTAATGGAGCTTTCTGGGAGTTTCATGAACCATTCAAATGCAAGCCCTTTTAGAGTGCCGATGAACAAACGTGCCAAGATGGCATCATTATCTATCACATTTCTTGTCTGAGACTTGAGGTAGTAGATATGTTGGTTCGGTGACCCTTTGCTGTCGAAAGCCTATAGGGTTGTGATTAGTCTACAATTCTGCATTATTATATTGCATTTCCCCACCGATTTATGAATAAAATGTCAGTCTAAACCGTGTTTTGGTCTCTCTTGCAGGTAAATCAAGAGTTTAAGGGCAAAGGAGTAATAAGAGATTAATTAAACCCATTTTTGGGTAATTAAATCCGCATTACTTGGAGGCTAAGCAAGGGAATTTCTAGAAGATACATTAAATCTAGACTTTTACGCATATTAGACGAAGATTCGGCAAAATATACCCAAAACCAAATATACCAAGAAGGCCCACGAAGCGTCGCGCATCCCCGCACCAAAATCAGAGATCTAACTCCCTGGTATTGCCGCGGATCCGCGGCAATTGTTGCGGATCCGTGACAATGTGGTGGGGCCACGCGTCGATTTTCGACGTGTGGCCCCGTCTCGTCTTCCAGAAGCCTCCTTCGCCTATATAAACCCCTGTAGAGGTTCAAAACGAAGCAGTTTTTTATTTTAGGCTAGGATTTCTATGTTTTAGTGTAGTGTAGGGTAGGTGTTCTTCATTTCTTATATTTTGTATTTTTATTTAGTTTTTAGATCTTGTAGTAGGGTTGAGAGATTTAGAGAGAGATAGAGAGGGACTGATGTAATAGATGGTGACAATATATGTAAAGGTGCCTCCTTTCTTCTCCATTGTAATCTTCTCCATCTTCTACATGATGCTTGGCTAACTTTTCTTCTCATGGCAATCTAATTACTAACCACTAACCATGTAAGCACTTACTTGATAATCTACATGAATCTAATAGCCTCTATAAGGCCTTGCTCTTGCAAGAGCCATTAATGGCTCATGATGATGGATTCTAACTTTCTAACATTTTAACATCTAAACCGCTAACTTGCTAACTTGCAATGTCTTCTTTATTTCATGCTCACCTCTAACCGGTTTTGATGATTTAACAGTAGCTTGTAACTTGTTATGTGGTATTGATGTGTTGTTTGAATGTAGAAGAACAATCTTATGAGCCATGCTTTGTATCATCTCTTGAAGCCAAGGATTAGTGATGGCCGAGGATCATGTGAGGCAACTATCACTAAGAGATTATTAGTAGTTAGTAGCCATGAGTTTTCTTTTATCTTGTTTTAAAAATCATTTGATTTTACCGTCGTCTTTGTTCATCTTTGTTTTCATTTTCTTTACTACAAGCTTCATCTTCTTTTCTATTTTGTTTTCCAAACCACTTCTCTTTCGTTTTCACATCGCCGTTTTCATCGCCATCTCCACCTACCACATGCTTGATTTTCTTTTCTTTTTCTTTTTTTAATTTTTTAACAAAGAATAACTGTTAACATAACACGTGAATAAAGACTGTTAATGCTTCTATCGCCTCCCGTCCTTGTGGATTCGACCCGTTGAGCCAATGCTATAACGGAAGTATCGAGGGAACATTAGCACATACGAGCTTTTCATTGATTTCATAAATACACACGTTTTCGAGTGCTGGTTTCGCCCCGATCAGGTTGGAGCTTTGAACTTAGGAGGGTATGGAATAAGGTCCCACTCGGCCGGATATGGTCGGACCACTCCTGCTTCTTGGAGACTTTTCCGGTTGGTAAGGGCTTTCAGACGCTGCTCCAATTGACTCATTTTTTTTAAAATGAATGCCCCCATTCTCCGGGTTGCCTTCCTCTTTAGACGAGGATTTAGACAACTCGGAATAAGATTGTTCCTTCTCCTCGATATGTATAGAAGATGAGCTTTCTCCTTATTTTCGTTTGCCTTTAGACTTCTTAGAAGAAGCTTTTTCGGTTAACTTCCTCTTATCTTCAAGCAATTATGCAAGTATCTGCTTGAGGGAATCGATTGATTCTTGTTGAGTACAAATCATATCGAATTGTTCCCTCTGGATCTGGGCTTATTCAAAGCGCATAGCCGTCTCCTCAGGAGTATTTGTCATCTACGCGAAGGCTTCCTTCTCTATAGAAGAGTTCGAGGCCTGCGATTCTACAATGGAGGAATGCGATTCACTTATTTCAATGCCTCGAGCTAGGGCACTATAGTTGATCGCGACGACCGCACCAGTCCGAGTGCGAGTATGCCGATACACTCCTTCTGGTTCCGTGTGAGACTCATAGTAGCTGACAGCCAGTTGTTTTCTCCTACTTCTACTTATCATGTTTTGCAGTGACTTTAGGGTACTCCATGTCAGATAAGGCTCCCTTTATGTCAGAGTGACGCTTCTTGGCTGATCGGGGGGTTGAGGTCAATCGTCTGAACACCGACTGTTTGCTTGTATGTGAGCTGCAGCGACATTCAGAGAGCATTGCCGTGATGAGCCGTTCACAGCAACAAGATGGAGTGATCCGATTAGCACTCTTTTTCTTCGTCAAATAATCTCATAGATTTGTCGGAGGAGGACCAAAGAGATCAGCCTCGGGTTGTCGAGGGCTTTTCAGTTTCTGAGAGCTATCCTTGCGTCACAAAGCTGAGACGCAGGGTTCTGAGACACAGAGCTCACGTCCTGTAAGACAGACGCGACTCTCGCATTTCGGCTCGAGAACGCAGGCCTCGCATCTCTGTTGAGAAGGGATACGGACCTTGCGTTGCTGGTTGTCGCGTTTGACTAGCGACGGTTGAGATACGCAGATTTTCTCAATTTCACGTCTGATTGGGGAGACGCGGGCCTTATGTCTCTGAAAAGAGGTACGGATCTCGCGCTGCTGAACATCGCGTTTGGGAAGTGGAGCTTCAGAAACGCAGGCCGGGTGGGCTTCGCATTTAGATCTCCAAACGTGGACTTCGCGCGTCTGATGTGGTTCAGGAGAAACGCAGGCTTGAGGCTCACGTTTGTATCTGCTGGACAGGTAATTGTTCAAGCTTCTTGCGTCTGTAGTTGACGCGCACGTCGTCTCTGTCGTCGCTTAGCGTTCCAGTTACGCCGTACGGGTTGATGGGAACACCCGGTGACCTAGAACTGAGGAAGAGGACGGGCATGAACGGGCTGAATATCAGCAACGCTCACCTCGCGGGTCTCATGGGAGACGTTGACGTGGTTGTTCCATGTGATATGATTAGCCATGATGTTGGCCCAAAGGCCTTCCACTCTAGTTTTGATGATGATTAACTCATGTAGTTTGTTTACTAATAATCTTGTGTTGTTTAAGTTTCAGATCATTAACCAAGATATTAGTTGGTGATTAGCTTCAACAAGGTGTTTAGAAGCTTTTCATGATGATTCCAGGGTCAAAGCTTCAAGATCATACATTGCCTAGCCCATGGATGGAGTTTTGAAGCAAGTCTACTTGAAGATGAAGATCATCAAGAAGACTTAGGTATCCATAGTTTAGTTAGTGTGTTTAGATCCAATTTGTAAAGTTTAGTATAGTTGATATGCTCAAGTGCACAACACACACGTTTTCATGTTTTGGATTTGGTTTTCATGAATAGTAGATCAAAACAAGTTTACTTTATTTCCATGCATATTAGATATGTTCTAGATATACATACATGCTTTAAACTTGCTAGACAAACTTATTTTGACTATCCTATTCATGATTTGGAAAAATCAAGTTTGATAAAAATACAAGTTTTGTTTTTGATAAAATTTGCAAGACTCAAAAATGAATTGATATGATTAATATATGTCTTGAAATTTTTATCACAAGTTTGTGTTTCAATACAAAATGATAAAACTATTTTTGGTGATTTTTAGAAGTGTTAAAAGATTTTTAGAAAAATATTTTCCCAGTTTTTCAGACCTAGTTTTTGTTCCAGGCTTCAACCAAGTCGACTAGTAGCCTGACTAGTCGACTAAGGCTGAGGTCGGTCGACCGGGACGGTCGACCGACGTGCACAATTCTGTGCACGTTTTGAGGCACTGGGACGGTCGACCGCGCCGGTCGACCGGGGCACTTACAGTGCTCTCTGGTTGTTTGGGTCGACCGGGCGGTCGACCGCTGCAGAGAGTTCTGCTCTCTGTTTGTTTGGGTCGACCGGGCGGTCGACCGGTAGCTTCAACGGGTCAAAATATGACCGTTGGACGGTCGACCGGCCGGTCGACCGCCAGTCCTGTCAGGCTGCCACATCAGTCTAACAGCTAGTTTTGTATTGGGGCTATATATACCTCATTGTTTGGAGTTTCTCTCCAAGATTTTGATGCCAAAATTTTCTGACTATTTCTAGTGTTTTAAAAGAGTTTTCAAAAGAGTTTTAAGTGCAAAAAGATTCATCTTTATTGTTTTAAGTGTTTTGTTATTTTCAAAGAAAAATAGGATTTTGGGAATAGATTTCTTGTTCTTCATTTCTATATCAATTTGCTATTTTCCCAAGAGTTTTTCTTTGATCAAAACACTTAGTTTTTCCACACTTGAGCTATATCACCTATCCTAATCTATTTAGGATCTTGTTTTTGTGGAAAAGAAAAGAGAAAAGAAAAGAGAGATTGAGTTTGTGGTTTTTGGAACCACTTGTTGTAAACACCCTTATTCTTGTTGTATCCCTCTTAGGTAGAGGTGATCGGGTGATTGGTTTGCTCCCTCTAGTGAGAGGTGGAGTTTGGTTGTAAACCCTCTTCGGTAGAGGTGTTGGTTGTTGTGGTTGTATTGGCTACGGGCCTACCCCTCTTGTGTGAGGAGGTGTTTGTTTAAGAGAGGAGTTAGGTACTCCATTGTTGTACAAATCCTTCTCGGTGAAGGTTCCCTCGGTGGGAGTCCTCGGTGGACGGTATAGTGGATTGAAAATCCTACACAGTGGTGTAGGCGGGGATGTAGAGCAAGGGTGCTCGAACCTCGAAACATATCATTGTGTTTGCGTTTGATCCACTTGTCTCTAAACTTTCTCTCTTTATATTTGTGCAAAGCATCATTCATATCATCATACCATATTTGCTTGTGTTGAGCATATATTCATATTGTCATATCATATCTATTTGCTTGTGTTGCCATGCATATATTCATATTACTTATTCATCTTATATGCTTGGTTGTTTGTGTGTGCCTCACTTGTACCTAATCAACAAGAGCTTCACATAGCACCTCAACCCATTCAAGGGGAATCAAGAGGAGATTAGTCCAGAGCCCTTCACGGAGAATTCGGCTACACTTGTTGATTGTACTAAGTGTGTTGCAAGATTTGCATTAGCTTCCGCATTTAGCGCACTTAGTTTTGTATTTAGTTTTAGATTAGCACAAACACCTATTCACCCCCCCTCTAGGTGTTCCCTTTCAATTGGTATCAGAGCTAGTGCTCCTGATACTTAGGCTTAACATCCTAGGAGTGAGATCCATTTGCTTGCTAATCTATTGTTTGCATTTGCTTGTTTTGCATACATATAGTTTATCATGGCTTTCATGACCCCACCTATGTTTGACCCTTCCAACATTCATGTTTGGAAGATTAGGATGACCGTTTATTTATAAACTCTAGGTCATAAAGTTTACCTTGCCATTACCAAGGAATCCTTCCTTAGTGATAGCAATCGTGTAGGGGCCAATGCACAAGCCCTAGAGGCCATTAGAAGCACATTATCTAAAGATTATCTTTTACGTGTTTCTAACATTGATTCCGCCTTTGCAGTGTGGAATTTGTTGACAACAACCACCACCTCCAAGCTTCAAGAACAAATTCAACCGGAGGAGTCTAGTGGAGAATCCGACTCACAATGCTTTATGGTCCAAGGGAATGACTCCCTTGAGGTACATTCGGAATCCCACTTAGATAGTGATAATGATGCTAGTTCTTCATGTGATGAGATTATTGATCCCCATACTTTAAATGAAGAACTTTCAATTGTTTGTGAAAAACTAATTGAAAAATATAAAGTTTTGAAAAAGAAAAGTCTAGAAATTGAAAAAGAAAATAAATGTTTGCATTCTAGACTTGACAATGTTTTGCAAGAGAAGGTTGAGGTCTCTAATGAAAGGGATGCATTAAGATCTAAATTAGATCTTGCACTTAAAGAAAATGAATTTTTAAAATCTAAAAATAATTGTGAAATTCTTTTGAAGAAAAATGAAAATTTGTCTTCGAAAGTTGATCTTGTTTTAAAAGAAAATGTTGCCTTGAAAAATAAGATTATTTCTATTTCAAATGATTTAAATGTTTGTTTAGAGAAAAATATTGTTTTGCAAAATAAGATTGATGCACATGTTTGCCATGCTAGGGTAGTATCACACACTTCACCTATTGCATGCCACACTTCTTCTTCTAAGATTAATGATGATATTTGTTTGCTTAAGAAGGTTGATTGTTTGGGCTCCACTATGAGCCAATGTGCCATGAACCATACACGCTTGGAATCCTTGGTTCGAAAGAAATAAGTTCCAACTTTTATGCATGCACACCCTCCACGGCGTACACATACTCCACACCAACACATGTATGGTCATGTGTACACATGTACACATTGTGGCCGAAAAGGCCATCTTGCTAAATTTTGTTATGATAGATTACATACTCCTAATTTAGCAAAGAATTTTGTTTGGGTTAGAGAAGGGACTAACCCCCATAGACCCAAAAAGAGTATGGGTACCAAAGACCACCCCTCCTATTATTTTTGATGTAGGTGTGGGCTCTCACATGACGTGAGAGTGATGACACCTTGGAGTGGATGCGTTCCGGACTTAAAGGAAATCAATTAGATGCATCACTTTCAAGGGAAGATTTGGTGGAGATGACCACCATGTTTGGAGACAAGGAGAGTTGCTTCTTCGGTTTTGGTAACAATCCTTTACTCCCAACTTATTATTTACATGCTTTCTATTTCATGTTTTATAGCATGTTTTCATTGTCTATGGATTAGTGTGTAAATATCATATTTATTAGATCCTTGACATGCATGTATAGTATTTGAGACACACATGCTTATGTGAACCCATACTTAGTATTCTCACTTTTGTTTAAGCTATAATGTACATCATGAATCTAATACATTTGAATTTACATAGTAATCATGTCTTAGTTTTATCATCATGATTTTTATCTCGTTTTTGATGCTTCATGTTAAGATTACTTGTTTAGATGTTAGTTTTCATTAAGACTAGTTATATACTTGTTCATAGAATGGGCGACAAATAATTTATATATAGTTAGGCTTGATTGCTTATTTGAACCCATTAGATGTGCTAGTATAGTCTAGTTTTGATGATTCATACATTTCAAACTTGTATTCCATTTTTGAATTTGTTTTATAAGTTTTCACTTGATGTATATGTTTGTATTGCCAAACTTTAAGATATACATGTATACCCCTTGAGTCATTTGCCTTTCATGCAAATCTATATATGGACTCAATTGTGTTTAGGGATATGTATGTATACTTATTGTGTTGACAATTCATACATATACCTTGAAATGAAATGTGTTTTGGTGAAGATTTAGCTTTTCTTGATTTTGTGTTTAATTGTTTAACTTCATGTATATGTCTATCTTGTCCAAACTATTAGATATACATGTTTATCCTTTTGAGCCACGTGCCTTCATGCATATATATATATAGTGGACTCGTTGTGTTTTGGATATGTATGTATATTTTAATTTGTACTTGACATACATATGCCATGAAGATTAAATAAGTTTTGATGATTTTCTGTTTTTAATGTTTAAGGAATAATTGAGATTAATTGAATATTTTCATGATTATGATATTCACACTTTATTTGTACACTCACATTTATTGCTTGCTCATGTTTTGTATTCATGAGTCATATTTATGCCTAATTGAATTAGAGTATTGATTATCATGTGAATTTCATGTTTTATGAAAATTATTTTTAGTTTATTCCTTACTTGAAGGATTTCGCACTAGTTAACAAGTTTTCATTTTGACTAGTTCGTATTCTTCAATTTGGTAGTGATTTTCAAACAAAACTACATTTTCAAATCTATTTTTGAAAACCCCTACCATCCAAGGGAGGTTGGATGGGAGATCATGGTCATGTATGCTTTAAAATGAAAATCATTTAAAACTTGAACCTTGATTGGGTGGATTAGGTTATATGAGTTATACCATGCTTTTATTGTTATGTCAATTGGTATCATTGAACTCTTTCAATTGGTATCATTTTGACCTTTGTGTATACTCATATGTTTATTGTGTATGTATATCTTCAATTGGTATCATCTATTGGTGATTGGTACTCATTCTATTTCATACACATATGCTTGTTTTATTTGTGCTTAAGATATAAATTTTTCACAAAATCGTGGTTATGCTAGTGCTTGAGCTTCAATTTTGTTTCAATTGATTACTTTTAAATTGGTATCAAGTACATGCATCTTTTTAGTTGGTATTTCATAAAGGGGGAGAAAATTTAATTTTGTCTTTCAATTAGTGATTCTTCAATTGGTATTAGTTTCCCACTCCCTTACTTTATGATTGAAAATTTCATATTGGTATCATATGTTTCATATGAAAATTATTTACAATTGGTATCAAAATTTTATTTAGACATTCAAAATTAATTTCAATTGATATCAAGATGTTTCATGTGTTTTTACTTAAATTGGTATCTAAAAATTTTGTTTTTAAGAAAAATACAAAAGTTTTGATTTGTATTGACTATATGCATATAGATTCATGTAAAGTGTATTGTGTATTGAAGAGCTTAACATCTCTTCTTTATGTGGTACACGTGTGTAGGGGGAGCTTCACATCTCCTCTTATGCATTACATAATGTGTGTTATGTGAATTAGGGCTTAACATCCCTCTTTCATGTAATGTATATGTGTAGGGAAGCTAACTTAGCGTCTTCCTCTTCATGAATGTATATAACATATAACTTCTATTGATATCATGTTGTTTATAGTCACCCCTTATTGACCTTGTTTCTGTTTTAGACAAAAGGGGGAGAACATTATTTTATTGTTTGTTTAACCCCTTCTTGATCTTTTTGTTTGACAAAAAGGGGGAGAAAAATTTGTTTGATTTGATTTTACTTTGTTTACCCCTTTGTTGATGATTGACAAAAAGGGGGAGAATTATTTGAGAGTTTAACATGTTTTTATATATGCATACTTATGTTTTTGCATATATTAAGTTTTATTGGTAAGTATTAAGTTTTTTGGGTATCTAGAGCATCTAGTGTTTTTGTTGTTAATGCTTTATTAATTTAATTGGTAACTAGAGCTTCTAGAACATGTGTTTGTGTTTTATGCATATTGATGCACACATGTTTATGTACATTCATTGCATATATTTTATTTATTTGTTTATGCATGAGTTAAGGGGGAGCTTCTTTGAAGCTTAACTTTAATCCATGCATATATAACTCCATGAGTTTTGTCATCATCAAAAAGGGGGAGATTGTTGGCCCAAAGGCTTTCCACTCTAGTTTTGATGATGATTAACTCATGTAGTTATGTTTACTAATAATCTTGTGTTGTTTAAGTTTCAGATCATTAACCAAGATATTAGTTGGTGATTAGCTTCAACAAGGTGTTTAGAAGCTTTTCATGATGATTCCAGGGCCAAAGCTTCAAGATCATACATTACCTAGCCCATGGATGGAGTTTTGGAGCAAGTCTACTTGAAGATGAAGATCATCAAGAAGACTTAAGTATCCATAGTTTAGTTAGTGTGTTTAGATCCAATTTGTAAAGTTTAGTATAGTTGATATGCTCAAGTGCACAACACACACGTTTTCATGTTTTGGATTTGGTTTTCATGAATAGTAGATCAAAACAAGTTTACTTTATTTCTATGTATATTAGATATGTTCTAGATATACATACATGCTTTAAACTTGCTAGACAAACTTATTTTGACTATCCTATTCATGATTTGGAAAAATCAAGTTTGATAAAAATACAAGTTTTGTTTTTGATAAAATTTGCAAGACTCAAAAATGAATTGATATGATTAATATATGTCTTGAAATTTTTATCACAAGTTTGTGTTTCAATACAAAATGATAAAACTATTTTTGGTGATTTTTAGAAGTGTTAAAAGATTTTTAGAAAAATATTTTCCCAGTTTTTCAGACCTAGTTTTTGTTCCAGGCTTCAACCAAGTCGACTAGTAGCCTGACTAGTCGACTAAGGCTGAGGTCAGTCGACCGGGACGGTCGACCGACGTGCACAATTCTGTGCACGTTTTGAGGCACTGGGACGGTCGACCGCGCCGGTCGACCGGGGCACTTACAGTGCTCTCTGGTTGTTTGGGTCGACCGGGCGGTCGACCGCTGCAGAGAGTTCTGCTCTCTGTTTGTTTGGGTCGACCGGGCGGTCGACCGGTAGCTTCAACGGGTCAAAATATGACCGTTGGACGGTCGACCGGCCGGTCGACCGCCAGGCCTGTCAGGCTGCCACATCAGTCTAACGGTTAGTTTTGTATTGGGGCTATATATACCTCATTGTTTGGAGTTTCTCTCCAAGATTTTGATGCCAAAATTTCCTGACTATTTCTAGTGTTTTAAAAGAGTTTTAAGTGCAAAAAGATTCATCTTTATTGTTTTAAGTGTTTTGTTATTTTCAAAGAAAAATAAGATTTTGGGAATAGATTTCTTGTTCTTCATTTCTATATCAATTTGCTATTTTCCCAAGAGTTTTTCTTTGATCAAAACACTTAGTTTTTCCACACTTGAGCTATATCACCTATCCTAATCTATTTAGGATCTTGTTTTTGTGGAAAAGAAAAGAGAAAAGAAAAGAGAGATTGAGTTTGTGGTTTTTGGAACCACTTGTTGTAAACACCCTTATTCTTGTTGTATCCCTCTTAGGTAGAGGTGATCGGGTGATTGGTTTGCTCCCTTTAGTGAGAGGTGGAGTTGGTTGTAAACCCTCTTTGGTAGAGGTGTTGGTTGTTGTGGTTGTATTGGCTACGGGCCTACCCCTCTTGTGTGAGGAGGTGTTTGTTTGAGAGAGGAGTTAGGTACTCCATTGCTGTACAAATCCTTCTCGGTGAAGGTTCCCTCGGTGGGAGTCCTCGGTGGACGGTATAGTGGATTGGAAATCCTACACGGTGGTGTAGGCGGGGATGTAGAGCAAGGGTGCTCGAACCTCGAAACATATTATTGTGTTTGCGTTTGATCCACTTGTCTCTAAACCCTCTCTCTTTACATTTGTGCAAAGCATCATTCATATCATCATACCATATTTTCTTGTGTTGAGCATATATTCATATTGTCATATCATATCTATTTGCTTGTGTTGCCTTACATATATTCATATTGCTTATTCATCTTATATGCTTGGTTGTTTGTGTGTGCCTCACTTGTACCTAATCAACAAGAGCTTCACATAGCACCTCAACCCATTCAAGGGGAATCAAGAGGAGATTAGTCCAGAGCCCTTCACGGGGAATTCGGCTACACTTGTTGATTGTACTAAGTGTGTTGCAAGATTTGCATTAGCTTCCGCATTTAGCGCACTTAGTTTTGCATTTAGTTTTAGATTAGCACAAACACCTATTCACCTCCTCTCTAGGTGTTCCCTTTCACATGACACTCTTCTTGTCAGTCGTATCTGAAGGGATCTCAGAGTGAACTGGAGAGCGGGTCCCCGAGGAGACCTTGCGATACCGTCGCGCCCTAGGGCTCTTGGAGCCGGAAGAGAGGAACTCTTCATACTTTGCCTGGTCGAACTCCATGATAAGTGATTCGACTATTTTTCCTATATAGGTGACATCACCTTGCGCCAGGACTTGCTCATCCATAGAGAAAGTATTCCCCAGTAGAGTCGCTATCTCTTGTTTGGTGAGGAAAAATTGAAGATCGAGGTGTATATTTTTTGTATGATTGTAAAGAAAAATACAACAGGTCAATAATCCTATTACAAGATAGGGGAGATATTCAAGCTCAAATCTCCCCTTTGTTTAATGCCGGGTTCTTGATGTGGCGATAGAAAGTGAATCTTATTTTTCGTTAACCGGGTGAACGTCAGAACCTCTTTGGATTCCTCTCCTTAGATGATGGACGAAGTAACACAGCTTCTGTCCAACAAGAATCTCAAAGAGACTGTAGGCAAAACAAATTTGTACGCAGCAAGTTATTAGAAGAGGTGAACTCTCTCTTTTAGCTAGGGATCTTGGTCTTTCTACGGCTTACAATCGAAGTTCTTCTGACCAGATTTTTCCGACCCCTCTTCCATAACAAACTGGGCTATTTATAGAGGCTTCATGGGGTAAAAGTGTCTCCTAAAAACACTCCATAATGGGGGTTAACTCCCTTATTACGTGGACAATAATTGAACCAATAATGAGGGCAGTTATAACTGAGACGCGGGCTTTGGGCCTCGTGTTTTGCCATTGAGGTGATGCTTGAGAAACGCGAGCTTCCAATTCTGCGTCAAGCTTCACGTGAGACGCGGGTTTTGGACTCTGCGTCTTGGTCCTACAATAATGCTGAGACGCGGCTTTCACGCTCTGCGTCTTGGTCCTTGCAGTGATGTCGAGACGCGGGTTTCAACTCTCGCGTCTTGGTGCTGCGCTGGTGGCGATGATTAGCCTTCCGTCTGGAGTTTAGATTCTGTTTTTTGATGACCTGTCTTCAGTAATTTTTAGACATCCTACAGACACCAACAACAAGTAAGCCATTTGTCTCATGTATTCAGGGGTAGGCTACATGAACCAAAAGAGAATTACGCCAGATTGGGCATATGAATCAACTTTCTCCAGTCATTCATATCGAGCAATATGCCTTCATTAAGACCTTTAGCCTCTACATCTTCTCATAGTACCTCCATCCATGTTTTCTTCGGTCTCCCCTGCGCTTTTTTAACTTGCTTTAATTTGATACGCTCTACTCACCAGACTGGCGCATCTGTAGGTCTACGTCGTACATGACCAAACCATCGTAGGTGATTTTCTCTCGTCTTCTCTTCTATAGGGGCTACGCCTATCTTAGTACGAATATCCTCATTTCTCACTTATCTCTCATCGTGTTACCACACATCCAACGAAGCATACGCGTTTCCGCTACATTCATCTTCTGGGTATGATATCTCTTTATAGCCCATCATTCTATGTCATATAACAATGCTGTCCTAATATCAGTCCAATAAAACTTTCCCTTCAGTCATAACAGAATGTTACGATCGCATAAAACTTTTGTTGCACTCCTCCATTTCAACCAGCCGTCTTGTATCCTATGGTTGACATCACTATTGATCTCCCCAATAATAGAACTCACGTACTTAAAATGACTGCTCATCGGTATTCTTTATCCGTCTAGTGTCACAACAGTATAACCTCGGATTCCCTATTTACTGAATTTGCACCCTATATACTCTTTTTGGCCCTACTTAATGTAAAACCTCGAAATTCTAGAGTTTGCTTTCATAACTTCAATTTGGCATTTACCCCAGCTCTCGTCTCATCGACTAGGACAATATCATCAGCATATATCATACACCACAGTATCTCATTCTTAATAGCTCTAGTAAGCTCATCCATCACTACAACAAATAAGAATGTACTCAATACATATTCTTGATGCAATCTAATGGTGATAGAAAAATCATTTGTTATACTTTCACAAGTTCTGACATTGTCACTGCTCCATCATACATGTCCTTAATTATGTCAGTATATTTAATGGGAACTCCCTTTTTATCAATGTCCACCATAATACCTATCTAGGCACCTTATCATAAACTTTTTCTAAATCAATAATGACCATACGCAAATTTTTTCTCCTCTCTTGAAATCGCTCTATAAGTTGACAAAGTAAATGAATAGCCTATGTCGTCGATCGTCCCGGCATGAACCCAAACTGATTCTCTGACATTTTAATATTCTATCTTAACCTGTGTTCAATTGCCCTTTCCCAAGTTTCATGACGTGACACATGAGTTTTATTTCACGGTAGTTTGAATAACTCTGGATATCACCATTGTTCTTATAGAAAGGTACTAGGGTACTCTTCCTCCACTCATTTGGTATTTTTTTAGTTAGTCAGATCTTGTTAAAGAGGCTTGTCAGTTATCTCACGCGTCCATCTCTCCTAAGCATCTCCATACCTCAATAGGAATTCTATCCGGGACAAAAGTTTTCCTTGACTTTATCCTCTTCCAGACCTCTTTAACTTCAGATTCGCTAATTTTGCGCATATAATTACGGTTTATATCATGATACTGAATGGTAAGGTCACCCAAATCTTGAGTAGAATTACCATTGAACAATCTGTCAAAATACTCTCTCCATTTTCTTTGATTTCTTCATCTCAAATTA
Source organism: Agave tequilana (assembly GCA_038442645.1). Lineage (NCBI taxonomy): Eukaryota > Viridiplantae > Streptophyta > Magnoliopsida > Asparagales > Asparagaceae > Agave > Agave tequilana. The sequence continues at coordinate 73,718 of JAVJIF010027446.1, forward strand.
AAACCTACTTATCCTCATCTCTGACACACCTCACTGTACATAAGTCTCTAATCTTTCTCTCTTTTATTTGAGCAATTCTATGTATATCCTTTTTCCATTTTATGGTATTCAATTTCTCATACACTTCTTTGTACACTTAATCTTGCATTCTGAACAATTTTCTTAGCCTCTTTCTTGGCTAAGTTACACCTCTCAAAACTCACTCCATCACAATTTTTCTACAAATCTCTGTAAGAGTCTCATTTGATCTTAATGGCAACGTTTACTTCTTCATTTCACCAGATGTGTCCTCACATGATGGAGCACCCCATATGGCTCACCTAGTACATCTTTAACTACTCTTTTAATGCAGTTAGCAATTTTGTTTCATGTTGTATTGGGATCATCCGGGCTTTCCAAACTACTTCATGTACCACTCGATCTACAAAGACTCTTTGGTTACCTTCTTTTACCCGCCACCACTTAATCTCAGGATCTAACTTACGTTTAATTTTTCTAAATCTCCTTCTAATCTGAACATCTAAAGCTAAGAGTTTATGTTGGGTTACTACACTTTCACCGGCACTACCTCATAGTCAATGTAACTATCTTTATCTACTGTCTTAGTTAAAAAGAAATCTATTTGGCTCACATTTGATACACTTCTAAAAATGATCAAGTGAGACTCTCTTCCTAAACCAAGTATTTACTAAAATCAAATCATAGGACAAAGCAAAATCTAGAATCGAGTTATCTGGTTCATTTATTTTTCCAAAATTAAATCCTCTATGTACACTACCCATAACGATTAGTTTCTACATGCCCATTGAGGTCACCGCTTATGAAAAGCTTTTCTCTAATGAGTATCTCTTGTACTATCTCATCTAAATCATCTCAAAATTGACGCTTACTAGACTCATCAAGTTCTACTTGTGGTGCATAGACACTAATAATATTAAAAATCTCCCTACCTAAAATAAATTTAATTAGTAAAATCCTATTATCCTTCCTCCTAACCTCCACTTCATCTTCAAGCAATTGTTTATCTATGATCACACCGATCCTATTACGATTTCTATCTCTACCAGTATACCAAAGTTTATAACCCTAAGGCTTTATAATTCTACCTTTTTTACCTACCCACTTAATCTCCTACACACACAAAATTCTAACGTTCCTTCTAGCCATAACATCAACTAACTTTGCTAATATACCTGTAGGAGAACTTATGTTCCAGAATGCTAACCTAACGCTATATTTATGAGCTAACTTCTTTACCCTCACCTGCTCATAAAAGTGTGGGAACTCTTACTCATTTGACATTACATCCAGACGCTGATGTGACGCGTCGCTTCTGGACGATGACCCAGCAACTATTGCCCACTTTTCACTACACCTGAGCTCTGATGTAGCGCGTCGCTCAATAGGGAACACACCTCAATAAAATTTAATTCTTAGTTCATATTCATAGTATGTGATAATATTTTATACTAGTTGTCATAAGCTTACCATAATCTTCTTCTTTTATTCTGACTCGGGACAAACAGTGAACTGTGCGCTGACAGAGAGAGGGTAAAGAAACCTCCACTCCACTCGATGATTGATCTTCCCCTTCCTCCTTATTAAATCAACAAATGCAACAATAAATAAATAAAATAAGAAATAGATAAACTATAGAGAGTGACCGCTGCTCTGCTCATTTGATCTCCCTGCTGGAGAGAGAGAGAGAGAGAGAGAGAGAGGGAGAGAATATCACAAAAATCTGAATTCACCATGTCCGCCCCCACCAGCGCACCCGCCCCCGCCGGCGACGGCGGCACCTACTGGTGCCACGAGTGCGACATGAGCATCACCTTCTCCTCCCCCTCCCCCCACTGCCCCCACTGCCGCTCCCTCTTCCTCGAGGAGCTTCACCAGCCACCTCTCCACCTCTCCGACTCCTCCGATTCTTCCTTCTCCGACGTCGACAGAGACGAGGCCAACGCCGATCAACAAAGCCCTGCACAAAACCCTAACCCTAACCCTAGCCCCAGCCCCAGCCCCAACCCCAACCCCACCGCCTACCTCCAGCTCCTCATCCAGCACCTCGCTGGCGACGACTACCTCCCCCTTCCCCGCCCCCACCTCGGTCCCTCCCCGGCTCACAAGTCCGCCATCGACTCCATCCCCACCGTCCAGATATCGGACCCCTCCCTCCTCTGCGCCATCTGCAAAGACGACTTCTCTCTCGGCTCCCCCGCCCGCAGGCTCCCCTGCTCCCACGTCTACCACTCCGACTGCATTGTCTCCTGGCTCTCCGGCCACAACTCCTGCCCCCTCTGCCGCTCCAGCCTGCCGAGCCCCGACGGCGATGCGCCGCCGGCGGCGGCCGCGGCCGAGGGGGACGGGAGGGTGAGCCTCGCCGGTGGGTCGATGGTCTTCAGGGGCCGGATCGTGCGGAGGACCGCCAGGCGGCAGAGGATGGTGTTTCTCGAGAGGAGGGTGAGGGAGGGGGCAGTGACGGAGACGCAGACGGCAGAGGTGGAGGGGAACGCCGGGCCCACAAACAATGGGGAGCCGGTGTTGTCGGAGTGGCCGGCAGAGGGAGGGGATTCGGCGGCCGTGGTTTCCGGGGTCCGGGAGGGGATGGAGGAGTGAGGAAATGGCGTATGTCACGTTAGAGGTATGTTTATGCTGATTTAGTTCGAATCAAGTTTGAAATTTTACGTTTATAATGCTTTTTATGATGAACTTGGAAATTGAATGAAAAGGATAAACTTTTATTTTTAACATAATTCGAGATCATCTAATACTGTACAGTTCATTAGCATAAGAACTATTAAGATACTGGAGTGAGTCTTCCATTGGTAAGTTCTTAGAATTCATCATGTTTGGATATGTTATATACATCAGATTCAGGGCTTTATTGTTTATAAACTTTTTTTTAATATAAATGAAAGGTTCTTAGAGAAGTTTGAGATGTTCTATTGGTCAATTTGGGGTACAAGTTAGCTTGATGGTAATGAGTTTTGAAGCTGAATAGGAGGAAGTATTAACTGGAAGATTTCACAACAATAAAAGGGTGAGATCACAAGCAATGTAGCACGGAAGAGTAAGGATTCATTAGTAATAAAAGTCTTTGCTGCATCTTTTATGGTTAGGAAAAGTAAATACTTATTATGTGCTTAATACCTAAGTTATATTCTGACATTAGGTTAAAATAGCACTGCAATTGTCTATTGGTAAGGAGTGTTGTTGATACTTACTTTTTTGATTTATTTTTGATGTTTTAGGATTTATAAATGGCGACATATGTATATGTTGATTGTGATGGTTATCTCAGCAGTTGTTTGAGGGGGAAAGAAAGAGCTTACTGAATTCCTTTCAGGTCACGACCAGTCCTTTGCAAAGGCGTTTAGATTACTTTTTTGCCTTGTTATGATGGTGCTCACTTATTATTAAATGAGGGCTGGAATTTGGAAGCACAAGTCCATATGACGTAGTGTTGTGCATTGTATTATTATCTTTAGCCCTAATTTGCAGGGAGATTCAATATGGAAAGGAAATATAAATTTGATGTCTAAAGCTTGTTTTGATCAGATTCAGTGGAGGAATAGAGTGATGATAAAAAAACCTTGTGATCCTGTCATCCAATTGTGCTATTGTGTTGGATTTGAGTGTATTGATTACAATCTTGGAAGTGATGAAGCTCAGTGATAACTTATGAAGGTGCAGTAAGCTGGTCAGAGGGAATTTTACTTTTGATGTAAAATTGACCAGAGAGATAGGGAATTGAAGCACTGGATTTGATGATTGGTTACTTTGATTTTAGTCCAAGGTAGCCTTGTACTTATGGTGATATGCTATGAGATAGTTAATTTGACCACATCTTGTTATATCTTAAACTTCTAAGTTCTAATATTGGGTTAACGGCCAGCAGAGTATAGTTTTTCTTTTTCCTTTTCCCTCCTTTTGGCATTGAGGGTTATTGGGCATTTTTTTGTGTAGATTGAATGTGACTTCAGATCAGTTAGATTTGATTCAGGGAAAGCCTGAAATGCCTGTCGAACTTTGTCAATATGCTGATTTGCCGACGGCATCTTGTGGTGGTACAACAGACTTCCTAAGCTTTCATAACCCTAACCTATGTCACGCGCACAGGTTATCACCCAATAACTGCATCAATCCGATATCATGTGGACTCAATAACATGCACAGATTATTCTTGTTGCAGTGGAACCTTGCAGTCCCTGTGATGTAGGTTCCGAATCACAGTATGGGACTCTTCTCAGATCATGGACAAAATGAGGTCATGCACCTCCCAAGTTGAAACACACGGGCAGTAATTATTGTCAGCCCCATGGCCAGCATAGTGGCTTCACGCTTTACATTGTTTTGGATGGAGCAAAGAGGTGTCCTAATAATATACTTCTGGCTTGTAACTTAGTTTATATACTGCAAGACAATAGAGAGGCATGCAACATGGCTTGCTTGAGAGATTTAAACTAGAGCTCCTTGGCATCTAAAACAAATTGTTGCCGCCATCAAGTAGAGATTTTGTGGAAAGTTGATGCCTTCTGGCTGCTGATTTCTGAAAGTTGGGCTCTTGTGCCAGTCAGTCCAGGCCACGTGTAATATGTGCCTGGTGCTGTAACCAAAGATGTGAGAGTGGCGCTCTAATCCTGCATCAGGCGTCTACCAAGAATACATCTCCTTTGAGTGACTCTCACCAAGACTTACCTCAGCTCCACTCATCCCACGAATCTTTCAAATTCAGTTTTTCTAATTCTGAAATTAAATGAAACAACTTTTGAACTGCTGCACTTTTTGCAGAAACATGTGCAGGAATAGGATTCATGTCTGCCAGCACCTAGGCTATCTGCCGCAATTTTCTGCTTTCCTTGTTGCCCTACCTCCAGCCTTAACTTTAATATCCAACTTCTTGACCTTGAAGAGGATACAAGCTGTCAAGAGCCTCTATATTCTGTGTTGAACTAGGTCAAACTTTAATGGAAGTGAGTTGTATGATGAGATATGCCTCACATGAAACTAAATAAAATAGTATTACAGAAAGGTGCTATCTAAAATAATCCTTTATAGGTTTATTCTGACATCGGACCATCAATTGGTGTTTTTCGCTCCCTTTTCTTGTTATGCCACATCAAGGTGCTAATGTCAGTCTGATTTCCAACAAGAGTTGGCATTAGGTTGTCAGCTAATCTTAATGTCTTATAGAAAGAAAGGAATGCAGGATTATGATTCATTATTATACATTATTATTCTAGATGATGCCTGTCTTGCTTTATTATTTATCTGAAGTTGCCACTTACTGTAGCTGTTATTGTGAGGGAAAAAAACCCTGATTTAGTTGTACCTGCTGTATGGCACTTTAGCCAGGTTTCCAAAAATTTCCATAATATTTATGTATTTTCTTGCTATATTCATCTTCATTTGGTATTGATAATATTTTTAATTTTGTAGTGATCAACTTTGCAAGTTCTGATTTATATTTTTTTCTGATTTTTTTTTTAATAAAGAACTGCAACCTTTGCTAGTGAGAAGCTGCTAAAAAGCTCTTGAAACCTGAGCCTTTGCATCGCTGCTTCTTCAATCGCTTTTGCTTCCACAAGATTATGCGAGCGTGGAACCCGTTGGAACTGTTGTTGTTGTCACCAATTTGGTCTCCCATGTCGTTTGTAGGACAGAGCCTAGCAGAGGGAGAACAATCAATCAATGTGTAGGGAAAAACTAATCACATGCATTGTACTTTAAAGCTATGGTGTTTATCCATATGGTACATATCATTATGAAGGTTTAGTTGAGACTGAGTTCAAGAAATTGAACCTTAATATATGAGGTTAACATGGAAATCTGAACTTGTAGTTCTTATGAATTGAATGATTCAAGATTTAGACTTACTCACAAACAAACCAATATGTCACTGTAGGATCATTAATCTTTGGAATTACATAAGCAGCAATAGAAGTGTAACTGATGTAAAACAAATGGGATAGCAATCACCTTCAAACTAAAAATTGAGAACTAGAGAAGAACAAGAAAATGAGAATTAGGGTTTAAGAAAAGGAAAGAAGAAATGGATAAATTTGAGCTTCACACCACTTGCGTCATGTGCTTCACACCTCTTACACTACGAGCTTCACACCCCCAATCTTAAGAACTCATGACTCAAGAAATTTAAACTGGAAAGTTTTAAATTCATTCATTGTCTACCAATAAGAGAAGCCTGGGCTGATTTATAGGTTTTACAAAAGTCAGATTCCCAGATATAATAGATGTGATACTAAAAGCAAAATCAAAGAAAATAACTAACTCAAAAATAAACTAAGACAGAATAACAGATAGCAAATGGTGTGATGTCCTCGTCATTTCTCCCAAGATGGAAAACTCTACCCTATCGAGTGTGGGCTCCCTACACGAAGCATCTCAATCTGAATGGTGGTGTTCGAGAAATCAGCATTAGTGCATCACGTTGAATCCACGACGGTGGAGGTGGAGCTGACCTCCGTGATGAACCAGCTGTAAATGATGATAGCTCAAAGAGGCACATGTTGCAACCAGAAGTGAACCATCCATGCTGAAGGCTAAGTTGACACCAGGGTTCCATGAGATAACTAATTCGTCGGTAATGGAGGTAATATCTCTTTAGAACTCTTTTAGAATCTGTACGCCAAACGTGCAACTTTCTCAGGGTCTCAGAGTGACTCATAACTTTCACTTTATTATCAATTGTGAACTCTTGCAAAATAATATATGGGTATGCAATAAATTTATAGTTGTCATTATAAATTGCTATATGTAAAGTGAACATCATGTGTAAGACAAATGCAATGCAGTAGGCACTTTAGACATAACTTCTATAAATGAGAAAATAATATATACGTGATGCCTAGGAGGACACACAAATAACTCCTCTAATGATATTATACTAGACTTGGGCACAAATTTTGAGCAACCGCTAAAAAATGAAAAACTGGAAATCATCTGTTGGATCAGGGAAAGGAACACAGATGACTCACTAGAAGATAACTCAGTAGGAACTAGCATAAATTCATAATGAGCACAAGAAAACTCAAATGATTTACTTGGTTTTACGGGTATATTAGACTCGACTATCTTATCCACGTTATTACTAGTACTATCAGAAGACACGTGAGCCTCATCAATAATTGGTGTACCGGAATGAACTAGTAATCCTTGACAATGCTAGTAATCTCAGGAAAAATATTGACATTCTTAACAGCTTTCGAATCATCAACATTATCATTAGATAAATCTAACAAGTCGACTCTCCGAGAGGCATTAATTATCATAATGTCTATATCTCTCACACTTAGAACACTGCTCTCAGGCTTTGGTAATGAGTAACCCTTTGAAAGTCAGGTCTATTTTTACAGCAAAATCAAAAGCCACTTGATGCGGACATCATGAAGTCGTCAAGGCTACTGACAAATCTCAATTCAAAAGGTTGAAAGGTATACCGAAGGAGACTAAAGAGAACCATGACTATTGGTTTTAGAAGCAAATTTTGTTCATGAAGTTTTGTAATCGTATTCGTAGTAGAGTTTCTATTTTTTCTATGTATTGGAGTTATAATAGGATTAATAGTTTCCTATATGTATTATTTTTTATTTTTTTACTTTCTTTTAGGTTTTTGATTTCTTTTAGGAGTTGGCTTTAAGTTCAAGTTGAAATAGGAGAGAGATAAAATTTTGTAGCCTATATAAAGGCCTCTATCTATTCAATTTTTCAATGAACAATCAATGAATTTTTTCTTCACTCTTAAAATTGAGTTTGATTATTGGATTTCTCGATCCTAAATTCTGTTAGTGGTGGGATGACCTAATCAGACTCAATTAGTAGTGGGATGCTCTAATTGATTTATCTATCTCTATTTCCTCTCTTTATCTCCCCTTCAAGTTTCTTCCTCTCAAATAAATTTTTGTCATCAAATTCCTTTCTCCCTCCCCACACATCTAGCAACTTAGGCCTCGTTTGCATACGCACCTCGACCTCTCGACGACCCTATTTCGTCAATAGTACATGTTCTTATCTGCGTGAATTCAGAGATCAACCAACAATCAAGAATTAAGCTAAAATTAAATTTACAACCATCTCAGGTATATTTTCTTATTACATCAACTTCTTAATTACAATTTTAGATGTACATCATCTTGTCTTTTATCTATTCTGATCTGCTGTCTACATTAAAAGTGAGTGAGCGAGTCTACTTCTCTCTTGTGATCACTTGTCTTCTTTATTGCGCATAAAACTCGTTTAGCTGCATAATCAGAGATTAAATTGCAGCATGCCAAAAGAAATCATAACTGATATTATCTGTTTTAACTAGTTTTCTACCAACACTCTTCTTGTCGGTGAAACGTCTCTTTGAGTTTTATCTTTTGCTTCCGCCCTATACACATTTCACGTCATCTTGGTATTAGAACACAGTTTGGTAGGATTTGTATATTATTCACGTTTATTTGCTTTTCTTGCTTCTAGTTAGATTTTATTCAAAATAAAAAATTAGTGTAAATTAGAAAACCCTGAAAGGTAAGTTTTTCCTTGAAATTCTGTACGATTGGTGTCTAACCAAGGAAGAGTACTCAACGTGATCATGTAATTAAGCAACGCTAAGTACGAAAAACTTCCCACCTGAGTTACGTCGACCTAGCTAATTGGATTGGTAAAAATTGGGGTTTGACTGACCCGACAATTTTAGAAAACAGATTTTTCAAAAACCAAACAAAAATTTTAAAATTCAAAAAAAAAATTAGTATATATTTGAATTCATATTAGAACTCATATATTGCATGTCAATTCGTAGTGGTACCCTATACTTGGATGAAGAAGTTAGTGAACCCAACACTGACTTCATGGCCTCCCAACCTAATCTAGCTGATCTCATGACTAACTTGAAGCTTTGACCCCACGATATGGCTCATACGAGCTGATCCACACGAAACTAAAGTGCAAGTAAAAGAAATATTTGTCGTCCTCACTGCTGGAGAAAATTCATCCTCATCGCGAAATAACCGTCATAATAACACTGATAACCTATCCAATCCCGATCAATTTCTGACGAACATTAAGATCAATGTTCCCTTATGGATGTCATGACCCACAAATTTTCCTAGAGTGGACACTCCAAGTAGATAAGTACGTCACATGGCACAACCTAACTGAGCTTAGAAAAATTGGACAACTTAGAGAACATACGAGCATCCCGACTTCAACAGTTGATTGAAACATGGGATATGATGAAGGATGAACTGAAAGGTAAGAATGTGCGACCATCATATAGTGACCTTCTTATGGACAAGTGATATCAATACACTAAGGCAATAAATCGGCAAAGAAGTACGTTGCAAAATTCGATGAGTTCCTCATTAGATGTACTACCTTCAACAAGGAAGGACAAGCTCTAAATCATTTCTAAATTTGGAGTCAAACTTAGAGAGGACTTGTGAACCAAACTGTTAGTCAGAGGAGTCGTTGAATTAGGGAAATACTACACTATAGTTCCAGATCTAGATTCCCTTAGGTCTAACTACAACACTAGGAGTTTTGATTTAAAATCGAGTGTGATTAGGACTCCTTTTCTTCCCAGTTCAATAAGTTTAGCACCCAATCCTCCTCCCAAAAGAACGACGTCAAAGGAAAACGAAGTGATGATTGTAACAAACCCCCGAGCAAACTTCTTTCAAATTTAGTGCATCCACTAAGTGTTACACATCGTTGCTAACTGTCCTAGCGAAATGAAGATCATCTTCGTTAACGGAGTTCCTACATAAGCTCTTGAGTCTGATGATGAGGAAGTTACATATCACCTGGATATAAATGAAGATGATTCCGATTATGACCTAGAAGGTTCTGATGCTGAATGTAATTGTATTTAACTCGTACCTTCAAATTACATATTTGTCGTTTGGTGCGCGCTCACAAGAGAAGGACGATTGGAGAAGATATCTTCCACACATTTATTAAGATTGGAGATAAGAATTGAAAGTAATAATGGATAGTGGAAATTGTGTCAATGCAATATCGTCTAAAAATGATTGAGAAAGTTGGATGGAAGGCTGAATTTCATCCCCATCCATATAAGGTGTCATGGATCAACTCCACAGCCCTAGCGTGAAACAACGATGTTTTGTCTCGATTGAGTTTGATGTTTATAAAGTAAGATATGGTGTGATATGGTTACAATGGATGTATGTCAAATCATACTAAGACATCCATGACTCTACGATAATGATGTTACCATTCATGGTTGATCGAACATGTGTCGATTTGAGTATGAGGGTAAGAAGATTAAATTGACACCTTACTGACCTATAGCTAAAAAGCCTTAATGCACCAAAGAAATCAAAAGGAGTTAATTTGATCAGTGCAACAGAACTTGGTCAAGAACTCAAGAACGATGCCCTATTCATGATCCTAGCTGTTAGAGAAGTGGTTAAAACGCCAGATAACACTATTCTGCCGGAAGTCACCCCCTGATTGGGGAGTTTATTGATGTCTTCTCCGAAGACCTTCCGAATAGTTTACCACTGATATGTGACATTCAATATGCTATCGATCTAGTACCCGGATCAAGTCTACCAAACTTGCCACATTACTGAACGAACCTAACCGAGAATGCTGAGCTCAAGAGGCAAGTCGATGAATTGGTAAACTGGGGTTTCATTAGAGAAAGCATGAGCCCATGTGCGGTCTCTGCATTATTAACACCGAAAAAGATGGATCATGGCGTATTCGCGTAGATAATAGAGTGATTAACAAGATCACAATGAAGTATTGCTTTCCCATTTTGGGTTGGATGATATACTAGATATGATATCTGGTGCCACATTCTTTTCTAAGATAGATCTTAAAAGTGGTTATCACCAAATCCGCCTTCATCCGGGAGATAAATGTAAGACCGATTTCAAGATGAAAGATGGATTATATGAATGGATGGGTATGCCTTTTGGGTTGACCAATGCTCCGGGTGCATTTATGCGAGTGATGACTCAAGTACTACGACTCTTTATGAGAAAATTTCTTGTAGTTTACTTTGATGATATCCTCATTTATAGCCTCTCGTGAGGAACATTTAGACTATTTACGTCAAGTTTGTGCTGTGTTGAGAAAGAAAGAATTGTATGCTAACCCGAAAAAGTACGCCTTTCTTGCATCACAAGTTTACTTTTTAGGCTTTATCATTTCTTCGAACGAAGTTTTTGCAGATCCTGAAAAAGTGAGAGCCATTGAGGAATGGCCGAAACGGAAGACCATTCGTGAGGTGAGGAGTTTCCACTGACTTACTACCTTCTACCGGTTTATAAAAGGGTTCAACATTGCCATGGCTCCGATATGGACTGTCTAAAAAAATGTGAGTTTGCATGGTGTAATACTGCTGCTAAAGCGTTTGTCGAGATTAAGGCATGAATGGTCAGTGCCCCAGTTATGCGTCTCACTGATTTTTTATGATTTTTGAAGTAGTGTGTGACACATCTGGCATAGGTATAGGTGGTGTCTTAACTCAAGAAGGACATCCAATTGCTTACTTTAGTGAGAAACTGAATGACGCCAAACAAAAGTACTCTACTTACGATAAAGAGTTCTATGCGGTAATTCAAGCACTTCATTATTGGCGACATTATTTGCTACCGCAAGAATTCATTCTCTTTTCTGATCATTAGGCTTTGAAATACATATACTCCCAAAAGAAGTTGAATACTATATATGATCGTTGGATTGAGTTATAGGATTACACATTCACCTTACGTCACAAAGCGGGAGTTGAAAACAAAGCTGCCAACGCTCTCAGCCGTCGAGTGATCATTTTGACTAAGATGTTAATTGATAGTTAGTGGTTTTGAGAGGTTGATAGCTGATTATGAGTCTTGTCCTGATTTCACGAGATATATGCGGAATTGAAAAATGGAACATGAGAAGTTGATGGATTTATTATGCATGATGGATATTTATTTATAGGTCGTAAGCTATGCATTCCAAGAACCTCTTTTAGAGAATTTCTTATTTGAGAATTACATGCCAGCGGTCTAGCTGGACACTTTGGAATGAGAAGACCATAGAAGCCGTCGAGTATAGGTTCTATTGGGCTAGTTTGAAACACAATGTCACTAAACATGTTGGTAGATGTTACATTTGTCAACTAGCTAAACAATAAAAATAAAACACTAGTTTGTGCACTCCCCATCCTGAATTGTTCTTGGCAAGATGTGAGTACAGATTTAGTATTAGGTTTACCGAAAATTTTGAGAAAACACGATTCTATTTTAGTTGTCGTGGACCGTTTCTCCAAAATGGCCCATTTTCTTATTCTTGAATTGCAGATGCTTTTAGAGTTGTTAAGATATTTTTGACGGTGTTGTCAAATTGTATGGTTTGATGTGAAATTCAGAAGTTACTTTTGAAAAATACTTTGGCACACGTTAGCCACGAAACTGAAATTCTCCACTGCTTTTCATCCCAGACTGATGGTCAAACCGAAGTTGTTAATAGCAGTGTAGGGAACTTGTTGCGCACGTTAGTTGGTGAACATACAAAAAGTTGAGATTTTAAACTAACCACTGCAGAGTTTGCTTATGATACAACTGTGAATAGAACTACATGTAAACTACCGCATGAAATTGTTTATGGTTTTAGATCTAGACAATTTATAGACCTTATTCTTATGTCTGATCATATTAGAGCATCAAATTCTGCATCATTATTTGCATCACATGTGTACGACTTTCACAAAAAAGTTATGAATAAAATTGTTTAAAGTAACACCAACTACAAACTATGAGCCGATATAAGAAAAAGACTTAAAACATAATTGTTAGTGATTATGTGATGGTACATATTCGTTCGAAATGTTTTCCACCGGGAATTGTTAAGAAATTACACGCTCATAACGCTGGTCCATTTTAGATTTTAAAGAAGCTAAACGACAATGCTTATATTAGCGATCTTCCTTAATATTTTGGTATCAGTTTTATATTCAATATTGAAGATCTAGTAGATTACAAGAGTCCTGATTTTAACTCTAGCAACCCATTAGGTGATGAGCCATCCATTGAGCCTATTTCTGAGAGACTTACTCTTCCACCACATTCAAATATATTTCTTTAATACAGTGGATGAGATTGATAAAATTGTGGATGGTGAAATTATCACCACCAAAGATGGTGGGACTCGTAAGTTTTTAGTTCGTTAAAAAAGAAAATCACCAACAGATGATTCGTGGTTAGGTCAAAGTGAGCTGCAAAGATTGATCCTGGCATATTGGAGCAGTATGAGAGTTCTTCCTCAAACTCAATAGAGTCGAGTTCTTTCCAACTGGGGGAGTGATGCGGACATCATGAAGTCATCAAAGCCATCGACAAAGTCCAATTCAAAAGCTTGGAAGGTATACCAAAAGAAACTAAAGAGAACCATAACTATTTGGTTTTAAAAGCAAATTTTGTTCATGAAGAAGTTTTATAATCTAATAGTAAAGTTTCTATTTTCTCTTCTCTATGTATTGGAGTTGTAGTAAGATTAATAGTTGCTTATTTTGTATTTTTTTATTTTTTACTTTTTTAGGTTTTTGATTTCTTTTAGGAGTTGGTTTTGAAGTCCAAGTTGAAGTAGGAGAGATAATTTTGTAGCCTATATAAACACAATGTATTCAATTTTTCAATGAACAATCAATGAAAGTTTTTCTTCATTCTCAAATTGAATTTGATTATTGAATTTCTCGATCCTAAATTCTATTAGTGGTGGGATGCTCTAATCAGACTCAATTAGTAATGTGATGCTCTAATTGATTTATCATCTTTATTCCCTCTCTCTATCTCCCCTTCAAGTTTCTTCCTATCAAATAAATCTCCATTGTCGAATCCCTCTCTCCCTCGTCACGCATCCAGCAACTTTGGTCTTGTCTGCATAAGCGCCTTAACCCCTCGACGACTTTGTTTTCAACTGTACATGTTCTCATCAGCGTGAGTTCATAAATCAACCAACAATCTATAAGCAATCTAAGATCAAATTTACAATCATCTCAAATATTTTTTTTTATATTATATCAACTTCTTAATTATAAGTCTAGATATACATCATCTAATCTGTTATGTATTCTGATATACTGTTTACATCAAAAGTGAGCGAGCGAGTCTGCTTCTCTCTTGTGATCGCTTGCCTTCTTTATTGCGTATCGAACTCATTTAACTGCATAATCATAGATCTATTTAGCAATTTGATCTCTAATATTGATTACACAAAGCGTGCCAAAAAAATCAGAACTGATATTATCTGTTTTAACTAGTTTTCCTACCAACGGTCTTCTTGTTGGTGAAATGTCTCTCGACCTAGTAGCATACAAGGAAGACAAATCGCCTTCATGTTATATGAAAAAGACTTGGGGGCTTGTAGAAGCTATGCAATGCAAACACTACTATCATGAGGCCATACACGTTTCAAACATGTCGATACACATGCTGGACATGGACACTTCTTTGAACACTCCTGAAACACACATTTGAACACTTCTCAAGTGTGTATTCCACTATACTATTTTTCTAATTTAGGACACTTGTTGAACAGTTCTCAGATGCATGTTGTACATTTCTCATATACTTTTTTGTTCATTACATGTTTGAGATGTTTATTTACTTTTATTTATATATGAAAATATATTTTAGCGGGCAAAGACTGTCAAGTTATTGACTTGTAAAACTACAATAAATTTATATATGTTTAAATGTAAGAAGTGAGTACTCATAGCTACTCATAGAAGTTAAAGAGCCAAGGATTATTCTTTTGCAAATTCACATAAATGTTTGATAGCTTGTAATAATTTATGATATTATATTATCCGAAATATGTGTCGAGACTTTGTGGTACAAACTGAGCTGATTCTGAGATTTAAGGAGCCTTGTGCGAAAAGTGAACACAAGGCCCTTCTTTATATTTTTATATCAATAAATATCAATTTGAATCTTTAAAGCAAAATTTATATGTGCAAGTGTACATCGTAATAACATTCTTCTTAATTCAAGATATTTTATGTAACTTATTTGCGAAACGCATAAAATGATTTTAAAAATTAAGACTAATAGATATTGTGAGACATTACAATTGATCTCCTTGATCACCCCGACCTGTACCCGGTCTCTTTGATCACCCATCGATTTCTCATTGATATGTACAAAATTCGCTCCAAACAATGGAATATCTTCGATATACATCCACCAATGTGTCTGAAGAACTGAAAAGTTTAGACTCTTGAATCACCTGAATCTGACACCAATTCTCTGATTTAACTTCTGATCCCTTCTTATGCTTTCATTTACTCCATCTGAGCGTTTGGTATTTGAAGCCCACATCGAATCCCCCATCACCTCATGTGAATCTCCATCACATGAGTCACTTTTCCTTTGGTGTTTTGTGTTCCATCATGAACACAAAATTTCACTAAGTAATTAAATTCTCATCTTTAATTCTCATTCAGTAACTATTTAATTGGCTGTATGAATCTTCACAACTGGAACCCAGCCCTACTTCTCTTCATCACTCTCGCATGCATGCAACATTTTGAATTTCTTTTTTTTACTTGCAAGTGGACCCACAAGCTAATTAAACTCTCATTGAATTCTTCTATCTTAATTACGTGTGGACTTTTTATTCTCCACGCGAATTAATATCATGCATGTACGACTGCGTCTTCTTTTTCGTGGATCCCACCACTCGCTGCCTCTTCTTCCTCCCAGCACGTGACTGTTCTCTTTCACCTCTCACGAAACCCAACCACTGTGACTTTTCCTTTCGCTGGCCAACCCCTCCATGGGCATGACACTATGGAGAAGAAGAAGAGGCAGTAAGTGGTGGGGTCCACAAAGAAGAAAAGGCACTTGTGCATGCATGATATTAATTCGCGTGGAGGAGAATAAAAGGTCCACGCGTAATTAAGAGAGGAGAATTTAAGGAGAGTTTAATTAGCTTATGGGGTCCACTGCAAGTAAAGGAGAAATTCAAAAAGCTGCATGCGTGCGGAGTGTTGAAGAGAAATGAAGGTTGGGGTCCACTTATGAATATTCATGCAGTCAATTAAATGATTATTGGCTGGAAATTAAGGAGGAGAATTTAATTACTTGGTGAGATTTTGTGTTTAAGATAGAACATAAAATACCAAATGAAAGATGATTCATGTGATAGGGATTCACGTGGGAGTGATGTGGGATTTGGTGTGGGCTTCAAACACCGAACGCTCAGATGGATTAAATGAAAATATGAGAAGGGATCAGGTTTTGGATCAGGAAATCGATGTCAGATTTAGTTGATCCAAGAGTCAAATTCTATGCTTTCAGTTCTTCAGACGCATTGGTGGATGCGGATCAAAAATATTTCACTGTTTGGAGCATATTTTGTACATATCGGTGAGGATCCGACGAATGATCAAAGAGATCGGGTACAAGTCGGGTGATTAAAGAGATCAATTGTAATATCACACAATATCAATTAGTCCTAATTTTTAATACTATTTTATGAGTTTCACAAGTAAGTTACATAAAATATCTTAAATTAAGAAGAATATTATTACAATCCACACTTGCACATATAAATTTTGCTTTAGGGGCTCAAATTGATGTTTATTGATAATTTTTATAAGTATATAGAGAAGGGTTGTGTGTTCACTTTTCGCATAGGGCCCTTTAAATCTCAAAACTGGTCCTGCATCTACTTAATTTACAACCCATTATCTGATCTTATAGTCTTGTAGACCTAGTGATGTGGTAAAATTTTCTAGTTTTTAGGCCTTGCCTGGGGTTTGCTTTTGGTTTGAAGATGTTAGTAGCACTTCTGCCTGAGGGACTTCCATTAAAGGGTGTCAAAACATTGATTTGATTTGTATCGCTATGTAGTTTGAATGGAACTAGGATTGAATGCTCAAATCAGGAGACGCGGACAAGATGGAGTGGTTAATAGGGGGCTTGATTCCCAATTGGACCCAAAAAAGGACACCACCCCCTATGGAGTCTTAGTTGCAAACTTATTTGATCATCACTTCTGTACTCGATAGAGGACTAATTTCACATGCTATTTCCATTTTATCAGAACTGATAAATTCACTCTGATTGGGATTCTTCCCCACATCTGAATGGGCAACAGACCCCATGGTTCATAAATGGTCGCAGTTTAGTACCCTAACATGTTGAGAAGGTGGACTGTTCTGAGCATGCAACTTCCTTTCATGTCCTTCAAGAGTCAGCAAAGCAAATTATTTTCAGTGCTCTAGTTTCTCTTACATCCCTCAAGAGTCGGCAAGGCGAACTATTTTCATCTTGAAAGTCTCTTTGGCTACAGAAAGCAAGGCAGACAGCCTAACCTCATTTTGAAGATCAAATCAAGTGTGTCATTGTTCACCTAATCAAATTGATGGCCTTACCAACTGCGGATCCTGATGCCACTTATTTGGAATTCGACTAAAGGCTCAAATTAGTAGATGATCACAACAACATAAGTAGATTTAAATTCCAATTTGACCCAAAAGGGAAAACCCTTTTGGAGTCTTGGTTCCAAACATAGCCATATGTCTAATCACTCTACTACTCAACGTGAGTTTAAACCTCACACATTATTTCCTCTGAAATCGGACTTATCAGTTCCCTCTTGCGTCTGCTTGGGCAGGTGTGGAGATTTTTCGCCACAAGTGATCAGACGGTCGATCCACACCACAAGCGAGATAAGGTCGTGGGCATGTGTGATAAGTTAATGCACAACACAAAGAGAGAGACACGTGATTTTTTACGTGAAAAATCTTAAGCGAGAAAACTACGGAGAGGAGGGGAAGAATTCACTATAATTCGCAGGTTGCAGGAATTATAGAAATTGTTTGCCAGAGTCTCAATGCTGGGCTTAGCTGGAAGAAAGTGAGATCCCAAAAGCCCCTTCTTTTCGTTGGAGGAGATATATTTATGCTTCTGATATGCGTGCATGAAGGTGGATTGTCCGAGCGTGATCTTCGTAACTGTACGATCTGCACATGTCGATTTGTTGTAATGATAGCGATTACAGACACTTGATTGTAGAGTTTGCTTGTAGATCCGTCTCTGTCCATAACTACCCACACGTTGGAGGGCGTTACATGTTATGGACATGAAGAATATTGGGCTACGTAATTGTCTACTGGCATTGGGGATGATTTATTGCTGGAGCCCGGATTGAGGAGTTCCAAAGTTCCCGAGATGGAGGGAGATTCAGAATGTCCAAGTGGCAGAGCTTTCCGAGATGGAAGCATTTTCAGGAGGGCGGACTTCTAGAGTGGCGGAAGCTGCTGGATGGATTGAATGATGTGAAAGTCTCGAAAGGGGTGCTCGGTTGCTTGAACACGTGCCACCACCCCGATGAGGGTTAATTTTTGACCACTAGAGGCTCCTAGCTCTTTCGTTTGCCCGAGCCTGCGGAAGGGAAGTCGAAAGAGCGGAGTTGGTAGGAGATTTTTTTAATGTCTTAATTTTTTTTCTTGATGTCTGTGAGTTAGAGTGGATTTGGATCATAGACACGAATCTTCTGGATGTAATTTGGAGATCGCGTGGCTGGTGGACAGCTGACATGTCTATCAACAGAATCCTTGAAACTTGCAACTCACATCTCTTCGAATCCTAGTGTTATTGTGACTGAGATCGTATGACAGCAGTAGTTGATATCTTGCTGATTTGGTTGACCAAGAACCTTGGGAGATGGACCGACTTTTCAGGGATGAGAAATTTAAATTGGATGCTATTTGGCTTCTCCATCTATAAATAGAGCAAAACCTTTAGGATAGAAATCAATTTTGTTTTCTTCTCCAAGAGGTCTTGCTTCAAAGTTCTTTTTCTCTGCTTCGTTGCCATGTCTTCCTTTATCAGGTGTATGAAAGAATGGGAGAGGAAACGGTGTGTTGGCGCAATATACCAGTCATTGTAATAAACCTGTCACAATACGTCAGTCGTTGTGACAGGGCCTCACTATCAGGGGAGATATGGAGCTGATATTTCACCCCAAATAAGGATTGTGGCACCCCAGGATTACGACACCCCATTTTTTGTTACAGGCACCCCATCAAATTCAAAAAATGGCAAAAAAGCCCCTTGCTTCTTCTCTCCTATCTCCCCTCCTCCCCTCTCCCCTCCACGGCCTCCCCCCCGACCCCTCCCACTCGCTGGCCTCCCCCGACCCCCTCCCCTCCCCTCCCTCTCCCCAACGTTCCCCTTCCTACCCTGCTCGACTTCCCTGCCCGACGTTCCCCTTTCCTCCCCCTCCCCTCCCCTCCCCCTGCCCGAAGTTCCCCCTCCCCCACTCCTCCCTCCTTTTCCTCCCCCTCACCCTTCACGCTGCTTCCTCCCCATCATCTCTGTTAGGCCACTCCGGCCGACCAGAAATGGCGGGGAGGAGGGGGCAGCGCGGAGGGGGAGGGGGAGGAGTGGGGGAGGGGAACGTTGGGGCGGGAGGAAAGGGGAACACCTGGGAGGGGGAAGGGGGATACCGGGGAGGGGGAGGCGTCGGGGGGAGATCAGGGGGTGGGAGGGGGGAGATCGGCAAGGAGGGGAGGAGGGGGAGATCGGCAGGGAGGGAGGAGGGGGAGAAGAAATGAGTATTTTAGACTTTTCGCTAAGGGTGAAATTGTAAAAATAAATAATGGCACACTTGTAATAATTTTTAGGGTGCCTTCGTCATTCCTTGGGGTGGAAATATCCGTTCTCGGGGAGATAGGATGATTCTTGCTCCTGCTCTGGCTTGCTTTGTCCAGTTCTAATCCTGAGGCTTGAAGTTCTTTTCTGATAGCGTGTACGAGGTAGGAGTAAGGGCGATTACAGAGGCGGATGCGACTATATGACAATCTTGCTTGTCTTAGAGTCTTCATTTTGATCGGACATAGCTGGCTCGCGTTTGGAGTCTCTTTCCTTGCGGCGAGCAACAGAAGGGGAGTATGAGGGGTTTTCGTTGGGACATCGCCGATGAAGCACTCCTTCCGTGGCTCTGATCTCTTTTCCTCATAACAAAGGGTCGATGATGTGATATTATCGCTGACTTGTGTCTTGTCGGAGTCCGTCAGACTTCCTTTGAGGCGTGTTCTAGACGGAAAAAAGAAGATCCTTCATCTAGAGGATCTTTCACTTTTGTGAAAAAACCTCCTAGAGCTTCTTTCAGGGTCTTCTGGACAGTGATGTGAGCAATGAGATTGTGCTTTCTGACAGATGTTCTCTGGAGGACATGCTTTCGAAGTTCGGAGGTAAGGCTGAACGTAGCGGCGGGATGGAGGGATCAGATCAGGATCATCTGTATTTCTTTTTACGAAAGTATAAACACAAAACTGTAATGAAGTGTTGTATTACTCTTGTTAGATGTAATCAAATATGTATTGGAGGAATGTTATTCGGAATGGAATGTTTTTTAGGAGTAAAACATATTTATATATATAATATATATATATATATATGTATATATATATAATATATATAGTATATATATATATATATATATATATATATATATATGAGAAAAATGTATATCAGCCCGCGATATACATTTGAGAGCAATTAGACTGTTTATTTAAAAGCCCATAATTAGACTGTATAACTCTCCTTTAACAGCCATAATTAGACTGTTTTCATTTGAGAGCAATGCTCTGAGAATTTCCGCCCTTCAGAGTCTCTAACAGTTTAAATGTACAATGCGACCAAAGACTCTGACTAAATTATATATAAAAAAAATAAACTATAAAGTAGAATTGTACATTTCAGCCTGCGATACAATTCTACTTTATAGTTTATTTTTTTTATATATAATGTAGTCAGAGTCTTTGGTCGCATTGTACATTTAAACTGCGACCTTAGTCAAAGACTTTGGTCGCAGTGTACATGGTTAAATGCGACCAAGGTCGCAGTGTTGTTGATAAAGATGGCCAGCAACTGCAATTAAGGTTGCATTACATGGACTGCGACTTTGGTCGCAGTACGTTAAGTAAGTGTTTTCCTTTAGATTAAGATGCATAGCGACCAAGGTCGACACTGCTGTTTTGGTTTAAGACTGCCGCCAGCAACTGCGACCAAGGTCGCGTGTTGTGTTTATTAAGTGTTGTTTTGGATTAAGTCATTTTTTGAATCTAAATGAAAAATGAAAAGTTGTCTGTTGTCTGATGCGACTTGGAGTCACTCCGTGAGACGCGACCTGTCATAAAGATTTTATGAGATCTTTTAACGTCAAGTCTACGTTGACGAACCCGCACCATTCGTTGTTTCCTGAAGCTGTTGTCCACGCAGCGGCTCTTCATTGAGACCATTAAGGCCGACGGTTCTGATTAATGAACCATTAATTATGGTTATTATGGGCTGGCTATAAATAGGGCTCACACTCTCCCTTTAACAGTCCATAATTAGACTGTTTTCATTTGAGAGCAATTGCTCTGAGAATTTCCGCCTTCTTCAGAGTCTCTAACAGGGGCCTGCCTCCATGGATGAAGATGACCCTATGCACGAAGATGACCCAGAGCTTGATTGTCCTTTTTCAGGTTCGTGGGCCTCTGGGAGTATATTTTGGCCGGTGAACTTGATCGATGTTCGTCCACAAGGGAAGAAGTCATGGTCCTCGACGTCCACAGTTTTTTAATACACGGGGACCTCAATAACACCACTGCTCTTATTCAATGAGGGCTCTTTTGATGTTTAATCTTTTTGTACTGCTATATTGTAACAGTCAATCTTATTGTATAAGAGATCGTTTTTTTGTATCATTTTCACATGCCTGGAGATAAATGCGTGGACATAAATAAAAAGCATATTTGTTTTTTAATAAACTACGACCTTTGGTCGCAGTCATGCATTGCAAACAAAACAACTTGGACCAGAGACGACACTGCGACCAAGGTCGCATAAGACTATCAGTGCAAACAGAAAGAACTGCGACCAGGGGCGACATTGCGACCAAAAACTGCGACTAAGCAACTGCTGCGGGTGACGTCACCTCGTCGCAGTGTTGTTGTTAATTAAGACTAAAGACCAGCAACTGCGACCAAGATTGCAGATTATTTTTTTAAGACTCGCGGCCATCAACTGCGACCAAGGTCGCAGTGTTGTTGTTGATTATTTATAAGACCACCAACTGCGACCAAGGTCGCAGTGATGTACTGCTATATTGTAAGAGTAAAGACCAGCAACTGCGACCAAGTCGCTGTGTATTTTATTAAGACTAAACACCAACAACTGCGATCAAGGTCGCAGTTTATTTATTAAGACTACGGTCAGAAACTGCGACCAAGGCAGCAGTGTTGTTGATTAAGACTAAAGTCCAGCAACTGCGACCAAGGTCGCAGTGTATTTATTAAGTCTGCGTCCATGGTCGCAGTATTTCAACCAATACATAGTAGTAAAAAAATTTATTTAACACAATTAACTTTAGAAAACAGATTTATATATATTTAAAAAGAAAAAAAAAAATACAATTTTGTTAACTTCTAATCGTCGTCATCACCATCGTAATCAGATTCGTCGTCAAGAGTCATGCTTCGTCTTCTGTATCGCTTTCGTCTTCTGTCTCTTCCTCCTCTTCAGGTACAGTCTCATCGTCGCTTTCTTCCTCTTCATGTTTGTTTTTGGTTCATCAATGAACTCCCAGAAAGGGTCGTCTGTATCAAGCTCAGATTCTGACCCGTAGCGAGACATTGTTCAGAACTAAACATAAAATCATCATTTGATGATTGGCTTCTTCCGGTGAAGACGGTGGTGATGGTGAAGACATTGTTGAATGTATTGGCTTCTTTCCGGTGAAGACGATGGTATGTTTTTAATCCTTTGCTCATGACCCTTTATATATTTTAATCCCGGAATTCCAAAAGGTTTAAGCTCTCGGACCACGTGAATATCTCTCAAATATATTTTCTATCTTTTCCCAAAAATTGTATACTTCCTAGGTGACTGTTCAGTTATCCAAAACAGTTTAAAAGTTAATACACTATAACTTTAAATTACTTTGAACTCCAAAACAGTACATTATTGCGACGAAAGTCGCATTATTGGGAACTGATAAATGATTAACTGCGACCATAAATTGCATCCGTAGTAGGATTGCGACTATGGTCGCAGTGTTTAAGAGCAGCAGTCGCAGTTTGGATATGTAATTAAAAGAGCTTATAAGTTAATATAGTGAGAAAGAGACCTTACAAAAAAAAATAGAATTAAAAGCTTTTAAAAGAAGACAAAATATAATTGAATATCAGAAGATCAGGAAATCCTAATCCTCGTCATTATCACCATCATAAGGAGATTCATCGTCTTCATTCTTTTCTCTTCCTCTTCATCACTTATTTCCTCATCATCTTGCTGTTTTGAGGTTTTTTTGTTTCACCGATGAACTCCCAGAATGGATCGTCTCTATCAAGCCCTTCGTCTGACCCGTTGCTAGGAAGCGAGCCTACAGCATCAGAGGACATGCTTTCATCAAGCATGTCTCCGTCAAGTGCAGAGGAATAATGTCTTCTTCACTAACCCACATGAAAACTTCATTATCATCATGAATAGGAGGATCAGTTAATACATTATTTGATGTAGTGAGATAGTCAAAAAGAGTGAAGTCCAGACTGGTATCAGATTCACTAGAATATCCTGAAGACAAAGGACCGGTGGGGGAACGATTGAAGTTGAAATCTAAGTGTTCAGAGGAAGAAGAGGGGGAAGACATGATTCAAGAATGAATTTTTTTTTGGAAGTTTTGAAATCAAATGAAAAGGAAGAGCAAAAATATAGTTTTTTTAGGTATGAGATAATATACTAGTAACAAGCATTATATAAAGGTGAATATTGTGGAAGAACATGAATAGTAATAATAATTGTTAGAGGTGATTGAGTATGTTAAGAAGTGGTAAAAAATATATTTAATTGAAGATTTATTGCGGGAGAATCCGAAGTACAAATTAACTTTTATAGAATTGTTTGGCTATATCTTTAGATTAGTATACGTATGGTGCACATCTTTCTTTCTCGAGATTAACATTAGTGCATCTCTTTTTTTCTAGACTGGTGTTGTATCACGGTAGATATAAATTATACTTCTTTTACATAAGTCATGAGAAAGAAGATTGCGAATTGGTCGCAGTACCGAAGGAGGTCGCATTGCTATACGATAGCATTTTTGTCTGTATTCTATTCTGTATTAAGTCTGCGACCATGGAATGTTTTTTTACTTTTGAATGCTAGAAGTCGCAGTCGTCATTTAAAAGGGGTATTTTTGTCATTTGATTCACGATTGTTTAGGCGGGATTTTTTTGATTTTTTTTGGCGCCCACACTCTGCGACCGATGTGGCCTATATTCAGCCACGTCCCGCAGGCTGAGAAACTCTTCAGCCCGCAGGCTGAGGTACAGTAAGCCCTATATATATAATATATATATATATATATATATATATATATATATATATATATATTATAATATATATGCTTGGAAAGGAAATGTTTGTTTAGATCTTGACTGACTTGCTTTACGGTTGGCTTTTCGGAATTGATATGATCACGCCTTTTCAGAGTGTTGATCTCTATCATCGGTGTGCTTGGTTTGTTTTGGGAGTGATTTGATAAGTTTGTGGTGTTGTTTCCGAGTGGGGTTAGTCCCATCAACGGTAACTGCAAGTTTTCGGCCTCTGAGTGGGGAAAGTCCCAGCAGCGGAGTGGAGAATTTGGTAGGACTCTGAGTGGGAAAAAATCCTACAGCAGAGTAGGGACTCTGAGTGAGGGAAATCACAAAGTGGAGGATTTGGATCGACCATGGGCTGATCAAGAGGGAGCATGTTTGCTGAAGTATGCGTTGCCGTCTTCGAGGGGAAATCCTATCAGCGGGACAGACAAACTTGGATTAGGTGGGAGGAGAGAAGAATGCCCACACAAGCATGCAAGGAACAAACTTAAGTTAAATGTTAGATGCAACATAATAACGTTAAATAGATTAGGTGACAAGACTACATACACTTCGTTTCTAATCACACGAAACTAGCATGTCGAGGGGATATTCCAAATAAGGGAACTCTCATGTATATATATAATATATATATATATATATATATATATATATATATATATCATATGTCGTTCAAATTCAATTATAGGCCAAGCATACGCAATCATATCATCTCGAGATGAGTAACACATGTAAACATTCACAAAAGTGGTGTTCAGATAATATCTGAGCGACTGTGCCTCTCCGGTATGTTTGATGTCGCCAGCCTCTAATTACAGTAACTAGTACGTCGAGGAAATAATCCAAACAAAGAAACCCTAGCATATTCCATAAGTTTCATGTAAACTATAGGCCTCTTGGAATGCCCTGCAAATGGAAAGAGGACCTGAAGTGGGGGTGCCATCCATCAACAGTTCGGATATGTCGACTCCGAGTAGAGAAAATCCCATCAGCGGAGTGGCGATCCGGATCTCCAAGTGGGAGAAATCCCAGCAGCGGAGTTGGGCCTCCGAGTAGGAGAAATCCCAGCAGTGGAGTTGGGTTCATAGTTGCCTTCGAGGGGGGAAATCTGATCAGCGGAGCTGTGAACTTGGTAGGGACCTGAAGCGAGAGTACAACCCATCGACAGATTGAATGCGTCTACTCTGAGTAGGGGAAATCCCAGCATTGAAGTGGCGATCTGGCAGAGAGAGTACCTGGGGGTTCATTCGCCTATGGGTCAAATGACAGGAGCCCGTAGGCTAGTGTTTGTGTTTCATAAGGAAATCCCATTAACGGAATATCAAACAGGGGCTCTGAGAGGAGGAAATTCCTGCAGCAGAGTAGGGACTTGGAGTGGGAGAAATCCCAGAGCGAAAGGGTCCGATTCCGGCAGGCTAATCGAGAAGGGGCAAGTTAGTGTTGCCGTCCTCCGAGTGGGAGAAATCTATCAGCGGAGCGTACATACACAGTCCTTGAGTAGGGAAAATCCCATCAATGGAAAGACTGACT